>CAVLYT010000009.1:0-17500 GCA_963675405.1 Cosmorhoe ocellata
CTAACCTAACCTAACCTAACCTAACCTAACCTAACCTAACCTAACCTAACCTAACCTAACCTAACCTAACCTAACCTAACCTAACCTAACCTAACCTAACCTAACCTAACCTAACCTAACCGAACCTAACCTAACCTAACCTAACCTAACCTAACCTAACCTAACCTAACCTAACCTAACCTAACCTAACCTAACCTAACCTAACCTAACCTAACCTAACCTAACCTAACCTAACCTAACCTAACCTAACCTAACCTAACCTAACCTAACCTAACCTAACCTAACCTAACCTAACCTAACCTAACCTAACCTAACCTAACCTAACCTAACCTAACCTAACCTAACCTAACCTAACCTAACCTAACCTAACCTAACCTAACCTAACCTAACCTAACCTAACCTAACCTAACCTAACCTAACCTAACCTAACCTAACCTAACCTAACCTAACCTAACCTAACCTAACCTAACCTAACCTAACCTAACCTAACCTAACCTAACCTAACCTAACCTAACCTAACCTAACCTAACCTAACCTAACCTAACCTAACCTAACCTAACCTAACCTAACCTAACCTAACCTAACCTAACCTAACCTAACCTAACCTAACCTAACCTAACCTAACCTAACCTAACCTAACCTAACCTAACCTAACCTAACCTAACCTAACCTAACCTAACCTAACCTAACCTAACCTAACCTAACCTAACCTAACCTAACCTAACCTAACCTAACCTAACCTAACCTAACCTAACCTAACCTAACCTAACCTAACCTAACCTAACCTAACCTAACCTAACCTAACCTAACCTAACCTAACCTAACCTAACCTAACCTAACCTAACCTAACCTAACCTAACCTAACCTAACCTAACCTAACCTAACCTAACCTAACCTAACCTAACCTAACCTAACCTAACCTAACCTAACCTAACCTAACCTAACCTAACCTAACCTAACCTAACCTAACCTAACCTAACCTAACCTAACCTAACCTAACCTAACCTAACCTAACCTAACCTAACCTAACCTAACCTAACCTAACCTAACCTAACCTAACCTAACCTAACCTAACCTAACCTAACCTAACCTAACCTAACCTAACCTAACCTAACCTAACCTAACCTAACCTAACCTAACCTAACCTAACCTAACCTAACCTAACCTAACCTAACCTAACCTAACCTAACCTAACCTAACCTAACCTAACCTAACCTAACCTAACCTAACCTAACCTAACCTAACCTAACCTAACCTAACCTAACCTAACCTAACCTAACCTAACCTAACCTAACCTAACCTAACCTAACCTAACCTAACCTAACCTAACCTAACCTAACCTAACCTAACCTAACCTAACCTAACCTAACCTAACCTAACCTAACCTAACCTAACCTAACCTAACCTAACCTAACCTAACCTAACCTAACCTAACCTAACCTAACCTAACCTAACCTAACCTAACCTAACCTAACCTAACCTAACCTAACCTAACCTAACCTAACCTAACCTAACCTAACCTAACCTAACCTAACCTAACCTAACCTAACCTAACCTAACCTAACCTAACCTAACCTAACCTAACCTAACCTAACCTAACCTAACCTAACCTAACCTAACCTAACCTAACCTAACCTAACCTAACCTAACCTAACCTAACCTAACCTAACCTAACCTAACCTAACCTAACCTAACCTAACCTAACCTAACCTAACCTAACCTAACCTAACCTAACCTAACCTAACCTAACCTAACCTAACCTAACCTAACCTAACCTAACCTAACCTAACCTAACCTAACCTAACCTAACCTAACCTAACCTAACCTAACCTAACCTAACCTAACCTAACCTAACCTAACCTAACCTAACCTAACCTAACCTAACCTAACCTAACCTAACCTAACCTAACCTAACCTAACCTAACCTAACCTAACCTAACCTAACCTAACCTAACCTAACCTAACCTAACCTAACCTAACCTAACCTAACCTAACCTAACCTAACCTAACCTAACCTAACCTAACCTAACCTAACCTAACCTAACCTAACCTAACCTAACCTAACCTAACCTAACCTAACCTAACCTAACCTAACCTAACCTAACCTAACCTAACCTAACCTAACCTAACCTAACCTAACCTAACCTAACCTAACCTAACCTAACCTAACCTAACCTAACCTAACCTAACCTAACCTAACCTAACCTAACCTAACCTAACCTAACCTAACCTAACCTAACCTAACCTAACCTAACCTAACCTAACCTAACCTAACCTAACCTAACCTAACCTAACCTAACCTAACCTAACCTAACCTAACCTAACCTAACCTAACCTAACCTAACCTAACCTAACCTAACCTAACCTAACCTAACCTAACCTAACCTAACCTAACCTAACCTAACCTAACCTAACCTAACCTAACCTAACCTAACCTAACCTAACCTAACCTAACCTAACCTAACCTAACCTAACCTAACCTAACCTAACCTAACCTAACCTAACCTAACCTAACCTAACCTAACCTAACCTAACCTAACCTAACCTAACCTAACCTAACCTAACCTAACCTAACCTAACCTAACCTAACCTAACCTAACCTAACCTAACCTAACCTAACCTAACCTAACCTAACCTAACCTAACCTAACCTAACCTAACCTAACCTAACCTAACCTAACCTAACCTAACCTAACCTAACCTAACCTAACCTAACCTAACCTAACCTAACCTAACCTAACCTAACCTAACCTAACCTAACCTAACCTAACCTAACCTAACCTAACCTAACCTAACCTAACCTAACCTAACCTAACCTAACCTAACCTAACCTAACCTAACCTAACCTAACCTAACCTAACCTAACCTAACCTAACCTAACCTAACCTAACCTAACCTAACCTAACCTAACCTAACCTAACCTAACCTAACCTAACCTAACCTAACCTAACCTAACCTAACCTAACCTAACCTAACCTAACCTAACCTAACCTAACCTAACCTAACCTAACCTAACCTAACCTAACCTAACCTAACCTAACCTAACCTAACCTAACCTAACCTAACCTAACCTAACCTAACCTAACCTAACCTAACCTAACCTAACCTAACCTAACCTAACCTAACCTAACCTAACCTAACCTAACCTAACCTAACCTAACCTAACCTAACCTAACCTAACCTAACCTAACCTAACCTAACCTAACCTAACCTAACCTAACCTAACCTAACCTAACCTAACCTAACCTAACCTAACCTAACCTAACCTAACCTAACCTAACCTAACCTAACCTAACCTAACCTAACCTAACCTAACCTAACCTAACCTAACCTAACCTAACCTAACCTAACCTAACCTAACCTAACCTAACCTAACCTAACCTAACCTAACCTAACCTAACCTAACCTAACCTAACCTAACCTAACCTAACCTAACCTAACCTAACCTAACCTAACCTAACCTAACCTAACCTAACCTAACCTAACCTAACCTAACCTAACCTAACCTAACCTAACCTAACCTAACCTAACCTAACCTAACCTAACCTAACCTAACCTAACCTAACCTAACCTAACCTAACCTAACCTAACCTAACCTAACCTAACCTAACCTAACCTAACCTAACCTAACCTAACCTAACCTAACCTAACCTAACCTAACCTAACCTAACCTAACCTAACCTAACCTAACCTAACCTAACCTAACCTAACCTAACCTAACCTAACCTAACCTAACCTAACCTAACCTAACCTAACCTAACCTAACCTAACCTAACCTAACCTAACCTAACCTAACCTAACCTAACCTAACCTAACCTAACCTAACCTAACCTAACCTAACCTAACCTAACCTAACCTAACCTAACCTAACCTAACCTAACCTAACCTAACCTAACCTAACCTAACCTAACCTAACCTAACCTAACCTAACCTAACCTAACCTAACCTAACCTAACCTAACCTAACCTAACCTAACCTAACCTAACCTAACCTAACCTAACCTAACCTAACCTAACCTAACCTAACCTAACCTAACCTAACCTAACCTAACCTAACCTAACCTAACCTAACCTAACCTAACCTAACCTAACCTAACCTAACCTAACCTAACCTAACCTAACCTAACCTAACCTAACCTAACCTAACCTAACCTAACCTAACCTAACCTAACCTAACCTAACCTAACCTAACCTAACCTAACCTAACCTAACCTAACCTAACCTAACCTAACCTAACCTAACCTAACCTAACCTAACCTAACCTAACCTAACCTAACCTAACCTAACCTAACCTAACCTAACCTAACCTAACCTAACCTAACCTAACCTAACCTAACCTAACCTAACCTAACCTAACCTAACCTAACCTAACCTAACCTAACCTAACCTAACCTAACCTAACCTAACCTAACCTAACCTAACCTAACCTAACCTAACCTAACCTAACCTAACCTAACCTAACCTAACCTAACCTAACCTAACCTAACCTAACCTAACCTAACCTAACCTAACCTAACCTAACCTAACCTAACCTAACCTAACCTAACCTAACCTAACCTAACCTAACCTAACCTAACCTAACCTAACCTAACCTAACCTAACCTAACCTAACCTAACCTAACCTAACCTAACCTAACCTAACCTAACCTAACCTAACCTAACCTAACCTAACCTAACCTAACCTAACCTAACCTAACCTAACCTAACCTAACCTAACCTAACCTAACCTAACCTAACCTAACCTAACCTAACCTAACCTAACCTAACCTAACCTAACCTAACCTAACCTAACCTAACCTAACCTAACCTAACCTAACCTAACCTAACCTAACCTAACCTAACCTAACCTAACCTAACCTAACCTAACCTAACCTAACCTAACCTAACCTAACCTAACCTAACCTAACCTAACCTAACCTAACCTAACCTAACCTAACCTAACCTAACCTAACCTAACCTAACCTAACCTAACCTAACCTAACCTAACCTAACCTAACCTAACCTAACCTAACCTAACCTAACCTAACCTAACCTAACCTAACCTAACCTAACCTAACCTAACCTAACCTAACCTAACCTAACCTAACCTAACCTAACCTAACCTAACCTAACCTAACCTAACCTAACCTAACCTAACCTAACCTAACCTAACCTAACCTAACCTAACCTAACCTAACCTAACCTAACCTAACCTAACCTAACCTAACCTAACCTAACCTAACCTAACCTAACCTAACCTAACCTAACCTAACCTAACCTAACCTAACCTAACCTAACCTAACCTAACCTAACCTAACCTAACCTAACCTAACCTAACCTAACCTAACCTAACCTAACCTAACCTAACCTAACCTAACCTAACCTAACCTAACCTAACCTAACCTAACCTAACCTAACCTAACCTAACCTAACCTAACCTAACCTAACCTAACCTAACCTAACCTAACCTAACCTAACCTAACCTAACCTAACCTAACCTAACCTAACCTAACCTAACCTAACCTAACCTAACCTAACCTAACCTAACCTAACCTAACCTAACCTAACCTAACCTAACCTAACCTAACCTAACCTAACCTAACCTAACCTAACCTAACCTAACCTAACCTAACCTAACCTAACCTAACCTAACCTAACCTAACCTAACCTAACCTAACCTAACCTAACCTAACCTAACCTAACCTAACCTAACCTAACCTAACCTAACCTAACCTAACCTAACCTAACCTAACCTAACCTAACCTAACCTAACCTAACCTAACCTAACCTAACCTAACCTAACCTAACCTAACCTAACCTAACCTAACCTAACCTAACCTAACCTAACCTAACCTAACCTAACCTAACCTAACCTAACCTAACCTAACCTAACCTAACCTAACCTAACCTAACCTAACCTAACCTAACCTAACCTAACCTAACCTAACCTAACCTAACCTAACCTAACCTAACCTAACCTAACCTAACCTAACCTAACCTAACCTAACCTAACCTAACCTAACCTAACCTAACCTAACCTAACCTAACCTAACCTAACCTAACCTAACCTAACCTAACCTAACCTAACCTAACCTAACCTAACCTAACCTAACCTAACCTAACCTAACCTAACCTAACCTAACCTAACCTAACCTAACCTAACCTAACCTAACCTAACCTAACCTAACCTAACCTAACCTAACCTAACCTAACCTAACCTAACCTAACCTAACCTAACCTAACCTAACCTAACCTAACCTAACCTAACCTAACCTAACCTAACCTAACCTAACCTAACCTAACCTAACCTAACCTAACCTAACCTAACCTAACCTAACCTAACCTAACCTAACCTAACCTAACCTAACCTAACCTAACCTAACCTAACCTAACCTAACCTAACCTAACCTAACCTAACCTAACCTAACCTAACCTAACCTAACCTAACCTAACCTAACCTAACCTAACCTAACCTAACCTAACCTAACCTAACCTAACCTAACCTAACCTAACCTAACCTAACCTAACCTAACCTAACCTAACCTAACCTAACCTAACCTAACCTAACCTAACCTAACCTAACCTAACCTAACCTAACCTAACCTAACCTAACCTAACCTAACCTAACCTAACCTAACCTAACCTAACCTAACCTAACCTAACCTAACCTAACCTAACCTAACCTAACCTAACCTAACCTAACCTAACCTAACCTAACCTAACCTAACCTAACCTAACCTAACCTAACCTAACCTAACCTAACCTAACCTAACCTAACCTAACCTAACCTAACCTAACCTAACCTAACCTAACCTAACCTAACCTAACCTAACCTAACCTAACCTAACCTAACCTAACCTAACCTAACCTAACCTAACCTAACCTAACCTAACCTAACCTAACCTAACCTAACCTAACCTAACCTAACCTAACCTAACCTAACCTAACCTAACCTAACCTAACCTAACCTAACCTAACCTAACCTAACCTAACCTAACCTAACCTAACCTAACCTAACCTAACCTAACCTAACCTAACCTAACCTAACCTAACCTAACCTAACCTAACCTAACCTAACCTAACCTAACCTAACCTAACCTAACCTAACCTAACCTAACCTAACCTAACCTAACCTAACCTAACCTAACCTAACCTAACCTAACCTAACCTAACCTAACCTAACCTAACCTAACCTAACCTAACCTAACCTAACCTAACCTAACCTAACCTAACCTAACCTAACCTAACCTAACCTAACCTAACCTAACCTAACCTAACCTAACCTAACCTAACCTAACCTAACCTAACCTAACCTAACCTAACCTAACCTAACCTAACCTAACCTAACCTAACCTAACCTAACCTAACCTAACCTAACCTAACCTAACCTAACCTAACCTAACCTAACCTAACCTAACCTAACCTAACCTAACCTAACCTAACCTAACCTAACCTAACCTAACCTAACCTAACCTAACCTAACCTAACCTAACCTAACCTAACCTAACCTAACCTAACCTAACCTAACCTAACCTAACCTAACCTAACCTAACCTAACCTAACCTAACCTAACCTAACCTAACCTAACCTAACCTAACCTAACCTAACCTAACCTAACCTAACCTAACCTAACCTAACCTAACCTAACCTAACCTAACCTAACCTAACCTAACCTAACCTAACCTAACCTAACCTAACCTAACCTAACCTAACCTAACCTAACCTAACCTAACCTAACCTAACCTAACCTAACCTAACCTAACCTAACCTAACCTAACCTAACCTAACCTAACCTAACCTAACCTAACCTAACCTAACCTAACCTAACCTAACCTAACCTAACCTAACCTAACCTAACCTAACCTAACCTAACCTAACCTAACCTAACCTAACCTAACCTAACCTAACCTAACCTAACCTAACCTAACCTAACCTAACCTAACCTAACCTAACCTAACCTAACCTAACCTAACCTAACCTAACCTAACCTAACCTAACCTAACCTAACCTAACCTAACCTAACCTAACCTAACCTAACCTAACCTAACCTAACCTAACCTAACCTAACCTAACCTAACCTAACCTAACCTAACCTAACCTAACCTAACCTAACCTAACCTAACCTAACCTAACCTAACCTAACCTAACCTAACCTAACCTAACCTAACCTAACCTAACCTAACCTAACCTAACCTAACCTAACCTAACCTAACCTAACCTAACCTAACCTAACCTAACCTAACCTAACCTAACCTAACCTAACCTAACCTAACCTAACCTAACCTAACCTAACCTAACCTAACCTAACCTAACCTAACCTAACCTAACCTAACCTAACCTAACCTAACCTAACCTAACCTAACCTAACCTAACCTAACCTAACCTAACCTAACCTAACCTAACCTAACCTAACCTAACCTAACCTAACCTAACCTAACCTAACCTAACCTAACCTAACCTAACCTAACCTAACCTAACCTAACCTAACCTAACCTAACCTAACCTAACCTAACCTAACCTAACCTAACCTAACCTAACCTAACCTAACCTAACCTAACCTAACCTAACCTAACCTAACCTAACCTAACCTAACCTAACCTAACCTAACCTAACCTAACCTAACCTAACCTAACCTAACCTAACCTAACCTAACCTAACCTAACCTAACCTAACCTAACCTAACCTAACCTAACCTAACCTAACCTAACCTAACCTAACCTAACCTAACCTAACCTAACCTAACCTAACCTAACCTAACCTAACCTAACCTAACCTAACCTAACCTAACCTAACCTAACCTAACCTAACCTAACCTAACCTAACCTAACCTAACCTAACCTAACCTAACCTAACCTAACCTAACCTAACCTAACCTAACCTAACCTAACCTAACCTAACCTAACCTAACCTAACCTAACCTAACCTAACCTAACCTAACCTAACCTAACCTAACCTAACCTAACCTAACCTAACCTAACCTAACCTAACCTAACCTAACCTAACCTAACCTAACCTAACCTAACCTAACCTAACCTAACCTAACCTAACCTAACCTAACCTAACCTAACCTAACCTAACCTAACCTAACCTAACCTAACCTAACCTAACCTAACCTAACCTAACCTAACCTAACCTAACCTAACCTAACCTAACCTAACCTAACCTAACCTAACCTAACCTAACCTAACCTAACCTAACCTAACCTAACCTAACCTAACCTAACCTAACCTAACCTAACCTAACCTAACCTAACCTAACCTAACCTAACCTAACCTAACCTAACCTAACCTAACCTAACCTAACCTAACCTAACCTAACCTAACCTAACCTAACCTAACCTAACCTAACCTAACCTAACCTAACCTAACCTAACCTAACCTAACCTAACCTAACCTAACCTAACCTAACCTAACCTAACCTAACCTAACCTAACCTAACCTAACCTAACCTAACCTAACCTAACCTAACCTAACCTAACCTAACCTAACCTAACCTAACCTAACCTAACCTAACCTAACCTAACCTAACCTAACCTAACCTAACCTAACCTAACCTAACCTAACCTAACCTAACCTAACCTAACCTAACCTAACCTAACCTAACCTAACCTAACCTAACCTAACCTAACCTAACCTAACCTAACCTAACCTAACCTAACCTAACCTAACCTAACCTAACCTAACCTAACCTAACCTAACCTAACCTAACCTAACCTAACCTAACCTAACCTAACCTAACCTAACCTAACCTAACCTAACCTAACCTAACCTAACCTAACCTAACCTAACCTAACCTAACCTAACCTAACCTAACCTAACCTAACCTAACCTAACCTAACCTAACCTAACCTAACCTAACCTAACCTAACCTAACCTAACCTAACCTAACCTAACCTAACCTAACCTAACCTAACCTAACCTAACCTAACCTAACCTAACCTAACCTAACCTAACCTAACCTAACCTAACCTAACCTAACCTAACCTAACCTAACCTAACCTAACCTAACCTAACCTAACCTAACCTAACCTAACCTAACCTAACCTAACCTAACCTAACCTAACCTAACCTAACCTAACCTAACCTAACCTAACCTAACCTAACCTAACCTAACCTAACCTAACCTAACCTAACCTAACCTAACCTAACCTAACCTAACCTAACCTAACCTAACCTAACCTAACCTAACCTAACCTAACCTAACCTAACCTAACCTAACCTAACCTAACCTAACCTAACCTAACCTAACCTAACCTAACCTAACCTAACCTAACCTAACCTAACCTAACCTAACCTAACCTAACCTAACCTAACCTAACCTAACCTAACCTAACCTAACCTAACCTAACCTAACCTAACCTAACCTAACCTAACCTAACCTAACCTAACCTAACCTAACCTAACCTAACCTAACCTAACCTAACCTAACCTAACCTAACCTAACCTAACCTAACCTAACCTAACCTAACCTAACCTAACCTAACCTAACCTAACCTAACCTAACCTAACCTAACCTAACCTAACCTAACCTAACCTAACCTAACCTAACCTAACCTAACCTAACCTAACCTAACCTAACCTAACCTAACCTAACCTAACCTAACCTAACCTAACCTAACCTAACCTAACCTAACCTAACCTAACCTAACCTAACCTAACCTAACCTAACCTAACCTAACCTAACCTAACCTAACCTAACCTAACCTAACCTAACCTAACCTAACCTAACCTAACCTAACCTAACCTAACCTAACCTAACCTAACCTAACCTAACCTAACCTAACCTAACCTAACCTAACCTAACCTAACCTAACCTAACCTAACCTAACCTAACCTAACCTAACCTAACCTAACCTAACCTAACCTAACCTAACCTAACCTAACCTAACCTAACCTAACCTAACCTAACCTAACCTAACCTAACCTAACCTAACCTAACCTAACCTAACCTAACCTAACCTAACCTAACCTAACCTAACCTAACCTAACCTAACCTAACCTAACCTAACCTAACCTAACCTAACCTAACCTAACCTAACCTAACCTAACCTAACCTAACCTAACCTAACCTAACCTAACCTAACCTAACCTAACCTAACCTAACCTAACCTAACCTAACCTAACCTAACCTAACCTAACCTAACCTAACCTAACCTAACCTAACCTAACCTAACCTAACCTAACCTAACCTAACCTAACCTAACCTAACCTAACCTAACCTAACCTAACCTAACCTAACCTAACCTAACCTAACCTAACCTAACCTAACCTAACCTAACCTAACCTAACCTAACCTAACCTAACCTAACCTAACCTAACCTAACCTAACCTAACCTAACCTAACCTAACCTAACCTAACCTAACCTAACCTAACCTAACCTAACCTAACCTAACCTAACCTAACCTAACCTAACCTAACCTAACCTAACCTAACCTAACCTAACCTAACCTAACCTAACCTAACCTAACCTAACCTAACCTAACCTAACCTAACCTAACCTAACCTAACCTAACCTAACCTAACCTAACCTAACCTAACCTAACCTAACCTAACCTAACCTAACCTAACCTAACCTAACCTAACCTAACCTAACCTAACCTAACCTAACCTAACCTAACCTAACCTAACCTAACCTAACCTAACCTAACCTAACCTAACCTAACCTAACCTAACCTAACCTAACCTAACCTAACCTAACCTAACCTAACCTAACCTAACCTAACCTAACCTAACCTAACCTAACCTAACCTAACCTAACCTAACCTAACCTAACCTAACCTAACCTAACCTAACCTAACCTAACCTAACCTAACCTAACCTAACCTAACCTAACCTAACCTAACCTAACCTAACCTAACCTAACCTAACCTAACCTAACCTAACCTAACCTAACCTAACCTAACCTAACCTAACCTAACCTAACCTAACCTAACCTAACCTAACCTAACCTAACCTAACCTAACCTAACCTAACCTAACCTAACCTAACCTAACCTAACCTAACCTAACCTAACCTAACCTAACCTAACCTAACCTAACCTAACCTAACCTAACCTAACCTAACCTAACCTAACCTAACCTAACCTAACCTAACCTAACCTAACCTAACCTAACCTAACCTAACCTAACCTAACCTAACCTAACCTAACCTAACCTAACCTAACCTAACCTAACCTAACCTAACCTAACCTAACCTAACCTAACCTAACCTAACCTAACCTAACCTAACCTAACCTAACCTAACCTAACCTAACCTAACCTAACCTAACCTAACCTAACCTAACCTAACCTAACCTAACCTAACCTAACCTAACCTAACCTAACCTAACCTAACCTAACCTAACCTAACCTAACCTAACCTAACCTAACCTAACCTAACCTAACCTAACCTAACCTAACCTAACCTAACCTAACCTAACCTAACCTAACCTAACCTAACCTAACCTAACCTAACCTAACCTAACCTAACCTAACCTAACCTAACCTAACCTAACCTAACCTAACCTAACCTAACCTAACCTAACCTAACCTAACCTAACCTAACCTAACCTAACCTAACCTAACCTAACCTAACCTAACCTAACCTAACCTAACCTAACCTAACCTAACCTAACCTAACCTAACCTAACCTAACCTAACCTAACCTAACCTAACCTAACCTAACCTAACCTAACCTAACCTAACCTAACCTAACCTAACCTAACCTAACCTAACCTAACCTAACCTAACCTAACCTAACCTAACCTAACCTAACCTAACCTAACCTAACCTAACCTAACCTAACCTAACCTAACCTAACCTAACCTAACCTAACCTAACCTAACCTAACCTAACCTAACCTAACCTAACCTAACCTAACCTAACCTAACCTAACCTAACCTAACCTAACCTAACCTAACCTAACCTAACCTAACCTAACCTAACCTAACCTAACCTAACCTAACCTAACCTAACCTAACCTAACCTAACCTAACCTAACCTAACCTAACCTAACCTAACCTAACCTAACCTAACCTAACCTAACCTAACCTAACCTAACCTAACCTAACCTAACCTAACCTAACCTAACCTAACCTAACCTAACCTAACCTAACCTAACCTAACCTAACCTAACCTAACCTAACCTAACCTAACCTAACCTAACCTAACCTAACCTAACCTAACCTAACCTAACCTAACCTAACCTAACCTAACCTAACCTAACCTAACCTAACCTAACCTAACCTAACCTAACCTAACCTAACCTAACCTAACCTAACCTAACCTAACCTAACCTAACCTAACCTAACCTAACCTAACCTAACCTAACCTAACCTAACCTAACCTAACCTAACCTAACCTAACCTAACCTAACCTAACCTAACCTAACCTAACCTAACCTAACCTAACCTAACCTAACCTAACCTAACCTAACCTAACCTAACCTAACCTAACCTAACCTAACCTAACCTAACCTAACCTAACCTAACCTAACCTAACCTAACCTAACCTAACCTAACCTAACCTAACCTAACCTAACCTAACCTAACCTAACCTAACCTAACCTAACCTAACCTAACCTAACCTAACCTAACCTAACCTAACCTAACCTAACCTAACCTAACCTAACCTAACCTAACCTAACCTAACCTAACCTAACCTAACCTAACCTAACCTAACCTAACCTAACCTAACCTAACCTAACTTAACCTAACGGCGTGCTCGGCCGCGCTGCTGGGCGCCGCGGTCGATTGGCGCGTGGACGCCGCCTTCGGCACGCTGTCCGACCACCGCGCCGTGCGTTTCGCGCTGCGCCTGGGCGCGCCCGCGCCTGCGCCGCGCGTCGCTTGTACAAGGGTGTACAACACGAGGAAGGCTGACTGGCTGCTGTTTGGGGCGGAGTTCGAGCGGGAGATTATCGGAGCGGACCTGGAGCACGGGGTCGCCGCGGCGGAGGGCGGGGAGGCGGTGAACCGAGTCGCCGAGCGGTACACCGAGTGTGTAGTGGCCGCATGCGAGCGGGCCGTGCCTCGCCTGATGCTCGGAGGGATCCGTCGGACCTGCAGGTGGTGGACGCCCGAGCTGTCGCGGATGAAGGCGGAGATGGTCAGGCGCAGGAGGAGGATCGCGAAGGCCGCTCCGCGCAGAAGAGAGTTCGTGGTGGAACAGTACCTGGCGATCAGAGCGGACTACAGGAGGGCGATCGAGACCGCGATGACAGATAGCTGGAAGAAGTTCTGCACCGATGAGAAGTCTGAGACGATCTGGGAGAGGTCTTACCGGGTGATGAAGGCGTGCTCGGCCGGAGCGCGAGACGTTCTGCTGGAGGATGGAGGCGGCACCGTGCTGGAGCCCTTCGAGTCTGCGTCGCTGCTGGCCGATACATTCTACCCGCGCGACGACCCCGCCCTGGATACGAGCGAGCAGGCGCGGCTGCGGGCCGAGGTGACGGGACTGCGCGAGGAGCTGCATGAGCGGGACGCTGCGCCGGAGGAACGTGCGGCCTTCACCCCGACGGAGCTGGAGACGGTGCTGCGCGCGATGAGCCCGAAGAAGGCGCCGGGCGGCGACGGCCTTACCTTGGACATCTGCCTCAAGGCCTTCATTTGCAACAAGGCCTTGCTCCTGCAGCTGTTCTCGCAGTGTCTAAGATGGGGCTGCTTCCCGCGGATCTGGAAGGTGGCCACCGTCAAGGTCATTCCGAAGCCGGCGAGGGCTAGCTACGCAACGCCGAAATCATACCGGCCGATTGGACTTCTGCCGGTGCTGGGGAAGATTCTCGAGAAACTCTTAGTCAACAGGCTCCAGTGGCAGCTGGGCAGGGATGGACGGCTGAGTCCGTATCAGTACGGATTCACTCCGCAGCGCAGCACCGAGGACGCCCTCTTCGACGCCATGTCTGAAATTAAGAAAAATATCATTAATAAAAACATAGTGGTCATGGTGTCCCTAGACATCGAGGGCGCCTTCGACAACGCGTGGTGGCCGGCGATCCTTGCGCAGCTGCGTGCTGAGTGGATCGACCCGCTCCTCGTGCGCCTCATCTACAACTACCTGGCGGAGAGGAGGATCCGGCTACGGTATGCGGGGGAGACCGTAGACAGGGAGACTGAGAGGGGGTGTATCCAGGGCTCCGTCTGCGGCCCGATCCTCTGGAACGTTCAGCTGGGTCCGCTGCTGGAACAAAATCAGTATGGTGGAGTACGGGTCCAGGCTTTCGCCGACGACATCGTGTTGATCGCAGCGGCGAGGGATGGCCACGAGCTGGAGGATAGAGTCAACCGAGCCTTAGCCGTCATCCTTCGGTGGGGAGAAAAGCTTAAGCTTAGATTCGCGCCGGGGAAAACGCAGACCATCATTTTAACCAAAAAGTTGAATTATCATACCCCCAGACTGCTGATGGCCGGAGTGGAGTTGGAGTACAGGACCGGTCTCAGGATCTTGGGGCTGACGGTTGACCCGCAGCTTAATTTTCGGCAACACCTGGAGGCAGTTAATAACAGAGCTATAACTTTGTATAAGGTGGTCTCGAGAGCGGCGCGAGCGCAGTGGGGCCTCAACTCTGACATCCTGAGGCTGATCTACATCTGCGTGGTCGAGCCCACCGTCCTGTACGCCGCTAGCTGCTGGGCTGACGTGGTAGACCGGGTCTACGCGGAGACCGCGCTCGACAGGCTCACGCGATCTTTCGCCCTCAGGATCAGCAAGGCTCACCGCACTACATCTTTGGTTTCCAGCGTCCTGTTGGCGAGGATCCTGCCTTTGAGTCTGCGAGTCAAGGAGCATGACTCGATCTATCGCATAAAAAGAGGAGGTCAAATTAGCTGTCTGCCTGGACGCACAATTGAAAGAAGAAGAAGTCCTCACTCGCTACCGCACCCGGCTGATAGAAGGCGCCTCGAGTTTGGTCTTGTTGGGTCTCAGGAGGATGTGGAGGACCTGGAATCTGATGGGCCGGTACTATACACAGATGGCAGTAAGCTTGAAGAAAAAGTCGGGGGAGCGGTTAGTTGTTGGAAGGGGGGAGTTGAGATACGGCACACTGCATTTCGTTTGGAGAGCTTCTGTAGTGTTTTCCAGGCAGAACTTGCGGCGATACTACAGGCGCTGATCATCATAGGAGGCAGGCGCGAGGACACTTTCACAATTGCGAGTGACTCCAGGTCAGGGTTACAAGAAATCAGCGACCCGAATACCCTAAACCCATTGGCGGCCAACATCAGAGAGGAGATAATGAAACTTGAAAGTGAGGGTAAATCGGTTACCTTGTGTTGGGTAAAGGCTCACTGCGGCATCCCAGGCAATGAGCGGGCGGATGAGCTTGCCAAGCATGCTGCGTTGAACAGCAGACAGCTGCCAAAGTATGACAGATTTCCGCTGTCTTACGCCAAGCGCTCCACCAGGGCTGACACATTGGAAGAATGGCAGCGCAGGTACGAATCTGCAACAACGGGGTCAACTACAAAATTGTTTTTTAAAAATGTAATAAAATCATATAAAATTTTAAGTAAGATAAGATTGAATAATTTTGTAACTCAATTGTTAACAGGGCATGGGGGCTTCAAGGCCTACCTATATAGATTTAGGTTGGCTGAATCTCCATTGTGCTCTTGCGGTGAGGATGTTTTCCAGACTGTTGAGCATGCACTAGTGCACTGTTCAAAGTTTGGAATGCTTAGATATGACTGCGAGAGTGCAATGGAGCTAGATATAGTAGTTGATAACTTTGAATATATACTGTCACATGATGATTGCAGACCGAAATTCTTGAGTTTCATGAAGACCGTTCTTCAGAAACTCGGGAAAGAAAACAACTCGTTTTTGGAAAGTGATTAGGTACCTTACCTGGGAATAATAGATTGCTTTATAATACTGTGTCCTTGTAACTTGTAAATGTTAGCACTATCTTCGTTGGATACTTCTTTGTGTCAGGCGAGGGATGTATTTGTTGTTCGTCCTGCACTGGTCAACACAAATTTCATTTTCAGCTCGAAGAGTATCCAATTGTAAGGTGAAAGCTAATCTTAGACAAAATTTGCAGGTTATAGGTACACCATTGTTGATATCAAATAACAAACATTTGACAGAAGTTCAGCACAGATTATTAATTAATTTGTTGACTGAATGAAGGGCACAGATTAGATAAGCGAATTGTTTTCACATGGTAATATTAAAATATTTCAAACTTTTATGATAATGAGATTTAATTTTTTATGTTATTGTGTATTTATCTTTTGAATTTAATTACAATTTACTTTCAGTATATTCCCAAAGATGGCGCTCATGTTGATGTTTCTAATTTTTTAATATTTGTTGTTTATTTTTACTGAATTAATTGTATTGTAATGAATTGAATGTAATGTGAATGAATAATAATGAATTCCTGGAATATTAATTAACTCTGTTATATTTTGAATTTGATGATTTATTTTATGTAATTGTAGTGCTAAGTTTGATAGTAATTCCAAAGATGGCGCTGATTGTAATCTTATATTGAATATTTATAATCACTTTGTACATTTGTTTTGATGTGATTTTACTATAA
>CAVLYT010000009.1:22500-57500 GCA_963675405.1 Cosmorhoe ocellata
ACCTAACCTAACCTAACCTAACCTAACCTAACCTAACCAATCAAACAAAAAAAAAAATAAGACAAGAAAATTACCAAACATGGCAGCAAAGGTATACAACATCTGAAACAGGCCAACATACTAAAAATCTTTTACCAACCCTCAGAGATATTGATAATCTAGCAAAAGTTTCCAAAACCACTTTCCAAATAACACAAATCCTAACTGGACACGGATTCCATAAGAAATACTTAAAGCGATTCAAAATCACACAAGACGATCTCTGTCCATGTGATGGGGCATCTGAGCAAAGTCTAGAACATCTTTTAGAGAAATGTCCAGCCTTTGGCATCGCTAGGCACGATCATGAAAACATCTGTGGTCGCTACCAGGTGCCCCCATTCATACTAACGGATATAATAAAGAAAGAAACCTGCGTTGAATCTTACCTAAAGTTTGTAACCAAAATTATAAATAGCTTGAAAAAGTTTAACAATACTTAACAAAATTGTTAACTAGTTGTAAGATCGTAGATAAATAATTAATTGTAGTAACATAAAAATATACATTATATATAATTATATTAAAATTATATGTATCATAACATTAAACGTGGAAAGACTAGGGTCTTAAGATTCTAGATCAGAGTACACAAATACATATATAATATCATAAAACATATTATATTATTGTAATAAATATAAATAGTATATATAAAATTGAATATATATAAATAATTAATTCATATTTATATAAAAATTTCAAGCTGTAAAAATTTGGCAGAACTTGTATCAAATCGCAAATTCTGTCAAAACTAACCCTTCTGCATAATAAATCCCAAATGCGAAAACCAAATTTATTACTGCAAACAAATGAAAAGCGAAACATATAAAATAAGGAAAAAAAAAAAAAAAAAAAAAAAAAAAAAAAAAAACCTAACCTAACCTAACCTAACCACGTAGACTCGTTGACACGACGACTCTGAAACAGAAAGAAAATATTAGAAAAATTTACATTGACATTTTAGTTGACAAAAACTATCGCGTTTCTTGGCAAAACACGGGGTAAATAACTAGGTATACAATTGACTTAATCTAACAAAATATTTACAACTTTTACAAATTTTAAAATTAAGTATTATACATATTGACACGACCTTTTGACCTCTGGAGATGTTTGGTTTTCGAACACCTATGAAGACCAAAACTACGGAAGAGACTCTGGGAGAAAAGATGGCGGAAAATAAGACGCCCGAAGAGAAAACCTTGACACAAGATGAAAAACAGACGACTGGCCAGCCCTCCGGAGCCCGCACTAGCCCCGCTCCAAGCGTAAGAAGAAGCATTGGAGAGTGGGAGTCTGGTAAACAAGACGCTCCCTCCAAAGCCCCGATAACGCCTAAGAAAACTGCACCGGCGCAACCCCCTAAACCTAAACTTAGAACGAAACCTGCGCACGAGGGCAAACCAGGAGCCAGCAAAGACCTGCTCGACCTAACATGGAGCCCACCTGCGCAAGAAAGGCAAAAGATGAAGTTCACCGACCGGATGGCAGAAGCGAGGGCGTGCCTAAGCAAAGCCAAAGTAAACCTGGGAAACTCTAAAAATATAAAGACGGAAATTAAAACAGAAGTCATTCAAGCAATAGAAAGGCTATACCAATTGGTTAAGGAAAGTGAGAGTGCAAAAGGGCAAGCTAAAACGAAGAGTATAGAAACAACAAAGGAAAAGCTACCAGAAAAGGACCCAGAACCAACGAAAGAAGAAAACAAGCTTAAAGAAATGCTGGAAGAACATACAAAGCTAATCAAGGAGAACAATGAAAAGATGGAGAAACTAAAAGAGAGCATGGAGAAGCAACAGGAGTTCCTGCAGAAACAGACTTACGCGAGTGTAGCAGCGGCTCCTATCAGAACACCAGAGCAGACCGCGCTGCACTCGGTAGTCATCTCTGCAAGGGATGAAACAGAAACTGGAGAGCAAATACTAGAAAGGATTAGAAATGCCGTAAACGCGAAGGAAGGAGGAATAGCAGTTGAGAAAATAAGGAAAGCAAAGGACAGGAAGGTCATAGTGGGATGCAGGACGGAAGAAGAAAGGAAGAGACTCACAGAAAAACTGAAGGGTGCGAAGGAGCTAAACTGCGAAAATATGACAAACAAAGATCCTCTGGTCATCCTCAGGAGCGTACTAAAATATAACTCCGATGACGACGTCATAAACGCCCTGAGGAAACAAAATGCAGAAATCTTCTCCGGAGCAGAAGACCAACAAATAGAAATTAAGTACAAAAGACAAACCAGAAACCCACTCGCACACGACGTTATAATGAGGGTGTCCCCAAGACTATGGCAGAGGATGGTCGACGCGAGCACTGTGCGAATCGACCTACAGCGTATCAGAGTGGCAGACCAGTCGCCACTGGTCCAGTGCTCGCAGTGCTTAGGCTACGGACACGGCAAGCGCTTCTGCAAGGAAACATTGCCAAAATGTAGCCACTGCGGGGGACCCCACATGAAAACGGACTGCCCCGACTACGCCCTTGGTACCGCCCCCACCTGTTGCAACTGCATGCATGCAAAACTAGAAAGGACAAGCCACAACGCATTTAGCACAGAATGCCCGACACGAAGAAAGTGGGACGCACTGGCCAGAGCCTCTATTGCGTACTGCTAAGGTGGTCCATGGCCGAAAAACAGATACAAACAGCGCGGGAGCATACCTGGTAGCCCAAGCAAATTTACAGAGAAAAGAACTGGCGACGCAGGAATTAATGCTTGTGGCAAATGAAAAGAGGGTGGCTTTTGCGCTGCTCCAGGAGCCTTATATCGGGCGTCAGGGTAGAATGAGAGACTACAGAGGAGTAAGAATCTTTCAGAGCACGAACCAAAATGACGGACCAATAAAATCCGCAATTGCAGTCTTTAGCGATGAACTGGACGTCACTCAATGCCCGGACCTCACCACACCTAACATCACAGTGGTGAAAATCAGAACGAATGCCTGGGAGATTGTAGTCGTCTCGTTCTACTTTGAGCCCGATCAACCAATAGAGCCTTACTTGGAGGAACTAAAACAAATAAAACAAAAAATCGGATCGCAAAAAGTCATCATGGGGGGAGACACCAACGCCAAAAGTACCTGGTGGGGCAGTACGAAGATAGACTACAGGGGAGAGGAGATGGCTGGAACTCTAGAAGAAATGAGCATGCAGGTGCTCAATGAAGGCGACACCCCGACTTTCGACACGGTAAGAGGGAACAAAACTTACAGCAGTTTTGTGGATGTGACAGCTTGCGCGGAGGAAATGGCGAGTCTGGTGGAGGACTGGACAGTTGACGAAGGTGCGATAAGCTCGGACCACAATTGCATAATATTTAAAATCAGACTTAAAAAAGCTAAAGGAACAACCATAAATAGGACCACAAGAATTTACAATACTAAAAAAGCAAATTGGAACCAGTTTCGTGAGAAACTGGCCCAATTTCAAGAAAACAATAAACTTAACACAAAAGAAATAGAGAACATAACAGACACAACAACACTAGAGGAAGCAATCAAATCATACACGAAAGCAATTATAGAAGCAAGTAATAAAAGCATACCAAAAAAGAAAAAGAACAGTCAACTTACCTTACCGTGGTGGACCGAAGAACTCGCCGCACTGAAGAAGGAGGTCCTCACCAAGAGGCGTCGAATCCGCTGCGCAGCACTGATCCGAAGGCCGGGTGTCGTCGAAGAGTACCTGAAAGCAAAAAATGAGTATGAGACACGAGCAAAAATGACACAAATAGAAAGTTGGAAGGAGTTCTGTGGCAAACAAGAAAAAGAAGGTATGTGGGAAGGTATATACCGAGTGATAGGAAAGACAAGCAAAAGGCAAGAAGATCTGCCACTGATAAAGGAGGGAAGGGTGCTGAATGGAAAGAGGTCAGCGGAGTTACTCGCGGAGACCTTTTACCCAGCTGACCAAAAGGATGAAGACAATGCAAGCCACCGAAAGACGAGGGAAGCAGCCAGCCAAGTAAACGAGCAGGGGCATGATGAACAACATGACCCGCCGTTTACCCTAGAGGAGCTAAACACGGCGGTCTGGAACTTCAACCCGAAAAAGGCACCAGGTGCAGATGGCCTCACGGCTGACATCTGCCAGAACTCCATCTTCCAGAATCCCGAGCTCTACCTATCACTGGCAAACAAATGCCTCGAGCTGAAACACTTCCCGATCACCTGGAAAGAGGCCACTGTGGTTGTCCTCAGAAAACCGGGAAAAGATAACTACACGGACCCGAAGTCGTATAGGCCAATAGGACTATTGCCAGTGATGGGAAAGATTCTGGAAAAAATGGTAGTCGGAAGACTAAAATACCACCTCCTTCCAAAAATGAGTACCCGACAGTACGGGTTCATGCCACAGAGGAGTACGGAAGACTCCCTCTATGTCATGATACAATATATTCGTGAGAAGCTAAGAAGTAAAAAGCTGGTCACTGTGATATCACTAGACATAGAGGGAGCTTTTGACAGCGCTTGGTGGCCCGCAATTCGAGTCCGGCTGGCCGAAGAGAGGTGCCCGATAAATATCCGACGAATCATGGACAGCTACCTGAAACAGAGAAAAGTGAAGGTTAGATACGCGGGTGAAGAAGTATCAAGAGAAACCACAAAGGGATGCGTCCAGGGATCCATAGGGGGACCGATCCTTTGGAATCTGCTCCTCGACCCCCTCCTAAAGAGTCTGGAACAGCACGGACACTACTGCCAGGCCTTTGCGGATGACGTAGTGCTTGTCTTCGACGGAGAAACAGCAATAGAGGTGCAGCAACAAGCAAATGCCGCTCTCGCCTATGTTCAGGAGTGGGGTGTCAAAAACAAACTTAAGTTTGCACCACATAAAACTAATGCTATGTTAATCACGAGAAAATTGAAGTATGACACCCCACTGCTGAGGATGGGCGGGATCGACATAAGCATGTCAAAAGAGATAAAGATCCTGGGGCTCCTAATAGACGAAAAGCTCACGTTCAACAATCACATAGCGAACGCATGTAAGAAAGCACTGAACATCTACAAGCAGCTGTCCAGAGCCGCCAGGATCAGCTGGGGACTGCACCCAGAAGTGATCAGAATGATCTATACGGCCGTGGTAGAGCCCACCATCCTATATGCAGCCAACGTTTGGGCACCAGCAGCCGGGAAGCTCGGCATACAGAAACACCTGAACGCAGTGCAACGAGGATTTGCTCAAAAGCTGTGTAAGGCCTACCGCACCGTTTCGCTCAACTCCGCACTGGTTCTGGCAGGGGTGCTGCCCCTAGACCTCAGAGTCCAAGAGGTGGCTGCACTGTACGAGGCAAGAAGAGGGATTCCACAGCCATCACTGGCGGATCAGGAGGTGGAACAGATGATGCCATATGTCAGTAAACCACATCCGGCCGAGCGTATGGCATTGGGGTTCACATGCCTGATAGACCAGGAACAAGTAGACTCACACAGTAATGTAGCAATACGGATATTCACGGACGGCAGTAAGATTGAGGGCAAGGTCGGAGCAGCGCTGTCCATATGGAACGGCGACGCCGAGACCAAAACCCGCAAATTGAAACTGTCGTCCCATTGCACCGTCTACCAGGCTGAACTGCTGGCCATATGTAAGGCAACGGAATACCTACTAGACAGACCAGAAACAACATTTGGCATTTACAGCGACTCCAGATCCTCGCTTGAGACAGTCATCAACCAAGACTCAGTCCACCCCCTTGCAATGAAAGTGCGCGAGCATCTAAAAGCACTAAAGAACCAGAACAAGGAAGTTCACTTATTTTGGGTGAAGGCACACGCTGGACTGGAGGGGAACGAGCGAGCGGATGAACTAGCTAAGGACGCAGCGCTGAAAATCAAGACGAAGCCAGCTTACGAAGAATGTCCAATTTCATATGTCAAAAGACAAATCCGTCAAAAAACTCTTATCGAATGGAACCGTAGATACCAACAGAGCGAAACAGCTAGTGTCACAAAACTCTTCTTCCCTGATGCCATAAAATCATTCAAAATAATTAAGAAAATTATGCCAACAGGACTACTGACACAGGTAATGACTGGACACGGTGGCTTCTCTGCATACCTACATCGGTTTAAATGCAAAGAGAACCCATCCTGTGTCTGCGAACCTGGAACACACGAAACAATACCCCATGTAGTTTTTAAATGCCCCGTGTTTAGCAAAATGCGATATGACTTTGAGCGATCAATCGACATAACACTGTGCCCTGAAATTACAAATGAACTAATAGCTAGCAAACTAACAAGAGATAAATTCATAGCATACTTAGAGGATATAGCGCATAAGGTTATTGTAAGAAATAAAACAAGTAGATAAACAAACTATGCTGACAATATATTTGAATATATATTAGATCAACATAGGCACAAAATATATAATAGTAAAAATAAGATATGTAAAAAAACCAGAATTATGTATAAGGTAAAGTAGATACACAATGTTAAATTAATAAAACTGTGTTTTATTAATTCTAGGATATTAAATCATAAGGATAATTATATAAAATAAGATAGAATCTAAGATAAAATTAAGGAAGATGTAAAGATAGCAAAAGTTGAAATTGTAAACCTGTATAAATAGTAAATCATACTGAATTAAGATATGTAAATAAGAGAGGAATTAGCCTTTAAGCACCTAGTAATAAAGACTCTGATCTCCATGTCAGAGGGCGACGCGACAAAAAAAAAAAAAAAAAAAAAAAAAAAAAAAAAAAAAAACCTAACCTAACCTAACCTAACCTAACCTAACCTAACCTAACCTAACCTAACCTAACCTAACCTAACCTAACCTAACCTAACCTAACCTAACCTAACCTAACCTAACCTAACCTAACCTAACCTAACCTAACCTAACCTAACCTAACCTAACCTAACCTAACCTAACCTAACCTAACCTAACCTAACCTAACCTAACCTAACCTAACCTAACCTAACCTAACCTAACCTAACCTAACCTAACCTAACCTAACCTAACCTAACCTAACCTAACCTAACCTAACCTAACCTAACCTAACCTAACCTAACCTAACCTAACCTAACCTAACCTAACCTAACCTAACCTAACCTAACCTAACCTAACCTAACCTAACCTAACCTAACCTAACCTAACCTAACCTAACCTAACCTAACCTAACCTAACCTAACCTAACCTAACCTAACCTAACCTAACCTAACCTAACCTAACCTAACCTAACCTAACCTAACCTAACCTAACCTAACCTAACCTAACCTAACCTAACCTAACCTAACCTAACCTAACCTAACCTAACCTAACCTAACCTAACCTAACCTAACCTAACCTAACCTAACCTAACCTAACCTAACCTAACCTAACCTAACCTAACCTAACCTAACCTAACCTAACCTAACCTAACCTAACCTAACCTAACCTAACCTAACCTAACCTAACCTAACCTAACCTAACCTAACCTAACCTAACCTAACCTAACCTAACCTAACCTAACCTAACCTAACCTAACCTAACCTAACCTAACCATTGCGAATCAAAGTTAAAAGTTTCTAAACTTTCGGTTTTTGTGAATCTAAAGTAATATTATTGTGTCTCATATCTTGAATAACTGCTGGCGAAACCCAGCAGTAAGTTTTTGGTATCTAGTTCTGTCCTTTTAGCCCCTAAACTTAGAATAATTTCGTCAATTTTAGTGTCATTTTAAATTTTTCAAAACTTTCTGTGTGTTGATTTCTTCTTCTGCCGCACCCAAAACGCTGCCTGCAGCACACCAGCGAGCACCTGTAACATAAAAGAAAGAATTAGCGCACAGAAAATCAAAAAATCGCCCGCCCACCCTCCCGGTCCCGTTTACTGAAGTGAATTCAGACTCCATTTTTGTATGGGGAAAAAATATCGATTAGCGAATTCGCTATTTCTAGCGACTTTTTTGGGATTATTGTACTGGGGGCGGCCTCGTCATGTTGTCCGCGATCCCCCCATCCACCAGGGCGGCCTTGGAGGCCGCCACAGGCATGGTAGTTTCTGATTCGGACAGCGAAGACTACTGCGACGCCGATTCCGGGTCTCCACCACATCGTGGTTCTTCGGAAGCGATTACCAAGGTCCTAACTGACTGCGCCTCGATAATCTCAGCCGTCACCGATGGCAAAAGTGTTACCAGCATCAACAAGAAGAAGATAATTGAACTGGCAAAATCCATAATGGATTCGGTCAGGTCAATTTCTTCTTCTTCTAACGCCACGGCTTCTACTGCGGCTCCAGCCTCACCACAACTGAACAATATTGCTCAGGATATTGCGACCTCCGTGCGCGCTGAAATCCGGGAGGAAATGACCCATTTTAAGAGCATGATATCTGCCCAAATGCGCCTCTCCTACTCCCAGGCCGCTCAAAGTGGCCCTGCTTTACCACCTAGTCGGGTCGCCACCGCTGGCCGCGCTCCTGCTCCTCAAACAACTGCGACTCAAAACAAGCCAGCTATCATTGTTACGCCCAAGGGAGACGCTAA
Source organism: Cosmorhoe ocellata (assembly GCA_963675405.1). Taxonomy (NCBI): domain Eukaryota; kingdom Metazoa; phylum Arthropoda; class Insecta; order Lepidoptera; family Geometridae; genus Cosmorhoe; species Cosmorhoe ocellata. The sequence continues at coordinate 31,022 of CAVLYT010000009.1, forward strand.
GAACAAGCAAGACACTATTGAGGCTTTTAAAAACAGCATCAGCTTCAGGGCGTCATCTTATGCACCCGCTCGTGTGCAGACAGTCTCCAATGGCAAGCTGCGAGTGGAATTTGACAGCGTGGAACAGCGGGAGGACGCTCTGAAGCGTCTCTCTGGGTCTGATAAAGTCAGCGCGGAACCGGCTCGTAGCCTCAGACCAATGGTCATCCTAAAGGGCGTATCTAGAGACGTCCCTTCTGAGGACATTGTCAACATTCTCAGGGAACAGAATCGCGAACTAGGAGACGTTATCAGGGACGAAGAGGACTTGCGTCTGCGGTTTAAGCGAGACAACCGTAACCCCTCTTTGTACAACGCTGTGTTCCTGGCTCACCCCCGGGTTTATCGCTCTATGATGGACATGGTCAGGGTGAGTCTGGACCACCAGCGCGTACACGTTGACGACTTCTCCCCTTTCATACAGTGTCACAAATGCCTTCAATTTGGCCACATGCGCTCCAAGTGCGACTCCACAGTAAAACCTTGCGCACACTGCGGCCAAACCGGTCATAATATAGACCACTGCCCCCTCAGAGAAAAACCTTTCACGGCCAAGTGCTTCAACTGCGCCTCTCATAATGAGAAATTCAGAACCCGACTCGACACACGGCACCGTGCCAACTCCGAACATTGCCCCAGATTGCGGAACATGAGAAACAATATACTTAACAGGGTCGATTATGGGTTGTAAAAACCAAATCGACTTTGTACAGTGCAACATAGATCGTTCGCGAAATAGTCAACATGAGTTTTTACGGTCATTCTCCTCAGGAGAGTGTAAAATAGCTTTGTTGTCGGAGCCCTACACTGGGTCCGGCAATGAACTTAAGTCGATTGCAGGCATCGACATATTTCAGTTTTCCGGCGGTAGCCGAGTAAAGGCTTGCATCTTGATCAAGTCTGGTTTTGGGTCCGTTTTAGGGTTAACTCAATACTCCTCGTCTAATTTGTGTGTGGTGAAGTTGAACACTGCAAATAGCCACTTCTTTATAGCATCGGTTTATATTGAACCGGACGACGACCAATCAAGCACCATGGAACGCCTAGACTTCTTTCTTAAGAACACCAGCAACTCGCACCGGTTAGTGGGAGGAGATTTTAACGGCTGGCATCCTCTTTGGGGAAGCACAACTACCAATCTCCGGGGCAGAGAAGTCATGGACTTAGCATTTGGTAACGACATGAACCTCTGTAACTCGGGGAACACGCCCACTTTCGAAACGATCACACATGGATGCCAACGTACTTCTATTATAGATATCACATTAGCGTCAGACTCCATCTACGACCGAATTTCAGCTTGGCGAGTAAATTTAGACTTCTGTACATCATCACAACACAATGCTATAGAATTTACATTAAAAACCAATAGCACTAACACCACCCAATCGGGAAATACATCTACTTTTCTTTATAAAACCAATAAAGCGTGCTGGCCGGTGTTTAAGGACTCTCTACACACGCTTATGTCTTCATCCGACATACTGGAACGGGACATTTCAGCAATGAACCCAGAAGAGCTAGAAACCCTCATCGATGACATCACAAGAACCATCCATCACGCTTGTGAAAAATCGATGCACATTAAGGGGGGCGGAAAGGGACATAGCAAACCACCCTGGTGGTCGGATAAACTGGAGACTATGAAGAGAGAGGTAATAGACATTCATCGCAGACTACACGCAGCCAAACGGCAAGGAGCACCGCTGGACTTGCTTCTCGAGGAACAGCTTAGCAAAAAGACTGCGTATGCAAAGGAATTACGCAATGAGTCCACTGCTGAATTTCGGGAACTATGCGAATTGCAAACTAAAGAAAACGTCTGGTCTATGACAAATAGACTTTTAAAAGATACCACTCCCAAGCGCCCTCCTATTACACTGAAAATTGGGAATAACTACACTTCTAGTGGCCTGGAAACGGCCACCGCTTTATTAGATCATTTTTATCCGGACGACCTCCCGGACACTGAACCGCGACACCACTTCTTAAGGGCAATCCAATCTATCAAAACTGAAGACGATCTTCCATTCGCTGAGGAAGAAGTGCTGGAACATCTTAAATACATGAACCCAAAAAAAGCCCCCGGGATAGATCATCTCACTGCTGATATATGTCATCAATTCACTATCGCATATCCAAAACTCATCACGGGAGTAATGAATAGATGTCTGACTCTCCAGCACTTCCCACGTCAGTGGAAGATTGCCTACGTTAAGATCATTCCAAAACCGGGAAAATCTGATTATAGCGCCTTAGGATCATTCCGGCCGATAGGACTCCTACCAGTTTTCGGAAAACTTTTAGAAAAATGCTTCATTAAGCGCGTTACATACTGGGCGGAGAAAAATGGTTTCAGCCACAAACAACAATACGGGTTCCGCGAACAAACCAGCACCGTGCAAGCAATAGAAAACGCAATAAAAACAGTCAAGCAGGCAAAGATTAACAAGCGACTTGCTATAGCTGTATCATTGGATATCAAAGCCGCTTTCGACAATGCTTGGTGGCCCGCTCTCTTTCACAGACTTCGGCGAATATCCTGCCCTAAAAACATCTATGGACTAATTGAGGATTATGTCCGCGACAGAGAGGTTCAATTAGATCACGCAGGAGAGCGAGTTACCAAGCGTATGACGAAGGGGTGCATACAGGGATCGGCATGTGGTCCTATTCTCTGGAATATTATTTTGGACGAGCTTTTAGAGATGCAGCTCCCTCCGGGTTGTCACCTTCAGGCCTTTGCGGATGATGTTCTTTTGATTGTTACCGCAAAGGACATAGGTAGGCTCAAGAATTCTGCTGAAACGGCTCTGTCTAGGATTTCAGACTGGGGCAAGAGCGTCAAGCTAACATTTGGTCCATCCAAAACGCAGGTTATCGCGTTCACTCCTAAAGCTAAGAATGCTCGGATTATAATGGACAATCAAGAGCTCTCCTATGAAAGACAAATCAAGCTACTGGGAATCATCTTAGATGAAAAACTACTCTTTGGTCCACATGTTAAATACATCACAGAAAAAGCCATGCGCATATTTGTGAAACTATGCATGTATTCTCGTCCAACATACGGAGCACACCCTGAAAATGTTAGGCTCATTTATCAGAGGGTCATTGAGCCTATTGTTACTTACGGAGCGGGCATTTGGGGTCATGTCGTTCGCAAAAAGTATGTCAAAAATGCACTTTTGAGAATGCAACGCGGATTTGCCATTAAAGCTATTAGGGGTTTTCGCACCATTTCAACAACGGCAGCTATAGCTTTGGCACTTTTCACCCCACTAGATTTGAAAGTGCGAGAGGTTCACACTATAGAGAGGACCAAACTATCAGGCCTAAGCGATTACCTCCCACACGACATCGAGTTTGAGACACCAGTGCCCGTTTCGGAGCTTCTTCATCCAGCCAAACGTATTTCATTTTTATGTATAGAACATGCTTTGAATAATGATGACGCTACACTGATATTCACAGATGGTAGCAAACAAGACGATCAGTCTGTTGGGGCTGCTTTTGTGACCTTTGACCCGGGTGGAACGACCCCTAAAGTAGTGCGCAAGTTCAAACTACACTCTTGTTGCACAGTGTTTCAAGCTGAATTATACGCCATCTTATCGGCCTGCAACTGGGTCAAACAAAATAATGTAACCAAATCACTAATTTACACCGATTCACTATCATCCATTATGGCACTCGAAAACCGCAGTAATACCCACCCCTTAGTTAATCAAATTCATCATATTATTCATCAAATCTCAGCGAATCAATCAAGTATCAATATCTCGTGGGTCAAAGGACACTCAGGAGTTGAAGGTAACGAGCAGGCAGATGTAGCAGCTAAAGCGGCTACGCAATTGCACTCTGCTGCTCGTTACTCTAAATTTCCATTGTCATTCATAAAATATTCAGTAAGAAAGGAAGTTCATCAGGAGTGGGAGCAAAGATATGCATCCTCAGAAACGGGGCAACATACCAAGCTACTCTTACCCACCATAGCAGATATTCGCAACCTGGGAAAAGTCTGCAAAACCTCCTTTCAGCTAACTCAATTTCTTACTGGGCATGGCTTTCACAAAAAGTATTTACATCGATTCAAAATCACACAAGATGATCTATGCCCATGTGATGAAACAACTTCGCAGTGCCTTGAACATTTACTACAAAATTGCCCAGTGTTTGGAGCACCACGGTTGAAACATGAAGGAATTTGTAGCCATTTCGGAATATCTCCATACAATCTCTCTGAGATTATAGATAAAGAAAGCTGCGTTGATTCATTTCTAAATCTTGTAAATAATATAATAAATAGTCTAAAAAAGTTAAACAATACGTAAAATAAAAAAAAAAAAAAAAAAAAAAAAGTATATGTGGAAAGACTAAGATCTTAAGATCTTATATCAGAGTACACAGCTACAACAAAAATATAATATATTATATATAATACATGTATTCAAATAAATATATATATAAATATATAATTATATAAATATATCATTATCTTAATTTCGTTTAGTAATTATGTTATATTCTTCTATAAAATATATGTCAAAGTCTTAAGTTTTCCTTTTGGCAGTACCTGTATCAAATAGCAGGTTCTGCTAAAACGTGAATGTAGCTTGTCTACAAAAGTTAAAAATACTATGCGATAATCATTACGTAAAACCGTGAATTAAAGTATCTAAAACATGTGAATCATATAAAATAGGAAAAAAAAAAAAAAAAAAAAACCTAACCTAACCTAACCCGCACTTGACGCAGACCCGATTGACCCAGCAAACCTGAAACAGAAAACAGAATAAATTATTTATATTTCACAATAATACATAAATTAAATTAACAAATTAGGAAAAAATTTTTACAACTTATACAAACTTAGATTCTAAATAAACTATATATTTACAATTTTACAAGTGACGAGTCCCTCTGACTCACAAAAATGTTCGGCTTCAGAACACCAGCCAAATCAAAAGGCACAGAAGCGAACACGGAAGAAGAAAGGACACAAAAAGAAGGTCAGACATCTAGAGCTCGGACAAGCCCTACCTCAAGCGTTAGAAGGAGTATTGGGATGTGGGAATCTGGTGATCAGGAAACACTCCCCAGGCCCTCAACTTCTCCAAAAAAGACTGCACCGTTGGAACCCCAAAAGCCGAAGCCCAAGGCAAAGCTCGCACATGAGACCAAAGCTGGAGCTACAAAATTGCCGTTCGAAACACGTAGTCCACCGGTGCAGGAGAAGCAAAAGCCCAAATACAATGACCGAGTGGCTGAAGCCAGAGCATGCTTGACCAAAGCAAAACTAAATCTCAATAACTCGCGAAACATCAAGACGGAGATAAAGACAGAGGTCATGCATGCCATCGAAAGGCTTTACCAATTAGTAAAAGAAAGCGAAAGCGCAAAAGGACCAGCAAAAACTAACACAATAGTACAAGAAAGAGAAAAGACACCAGAAAGGGAACCTAAAAAACCAAAAATGGACGAAAAACTACAAGAAGTACTGTTAGAACACTCAAAACTGATCAAAGAAAACAACGAAAGAATGGAAAAGCTCAAAGAAACAATAGAGAGACATGAAGAAAAACTGCAGGAACAGACCTACGCAAGTGTAGTAGCGGCCCCAACCAGACCTGTGGCCCTGGGACAAACAGCACTGCACTCTGTGGTTGTCACAGCTAAGGACGAAATGGAAACAGGAGAACGCTTTTGGATAGGATCAGGAGTACAGTAAACGCAAAGGAGGGAAGCATATTAGTGGAAAAAATAAGGAAAGCGAAAGATAGAAAGGTGATTATGGGATGTAGAACGGAAGAGGAAAGGGAAAAGCTCACTGAAAGATTAAAAATAAACAAAGATCTCTGCGTCGAGAACATTAAAAACAAAGATCCCCTGGTTATCCTCAGGAGCGTGCTGAAGTATAACACAGACGAAGAAGTCATCAGCGCCCTGAGGAAGCAAAACAGGGGAATCTTCGAAGATGCCGACGATCACCCACTAGAAATAATGTACAAGAGGCAGTCCAAAAATCTACTGGCACATGACATCGTGTTGAGGGTCTCCCCAACACTTTGGCGGAGGATGGTCGATGCGAGCACTGTCCAGATAGACCTACAGCGAGTGAAGGTAGCAGACCAGTCGCCACTGGTCCAGTGCTCGCAGTGCCTAGGATACGGCCACGGCAGACGCTTCTGCAAAGAGGCGCTGCCAAAATGCAGCCACTGTGGAGGCCCTCATGTAAAGGCGGACTGCCCGGACCACACCATCGGCGAAGCCCCGTCCTGCTGCAACTGCAAACTCGCTGGTGCAGACAGGACCGGACACAACGCCTTCAGCTCCGAGTGCCCAGTCCGGAGAAAGTGGGACGCGCTAGCAAGATCAACAATAGCGTACTGCTAAAGTGGCCTCGGGCAAAAATTCGGCATCTACCATACACATCCAATACAATAGCCCTCAAAACAATCGTCACCAAACCATCAGATATTAGAAAAATTGCAGTCAGTTTCATGGAGAAAATGGCACAATTTTACGTACTAAATAAACAAATAAGGCATTAACTAAATTCATTAAATAACAAAGCAACACAAAATAGAGAAATAGATAAGTAATAAAATAGACATGAAATTTCCGTTATAAAAATATAATAAAATTGTATAGCTTGACACCAACACCAAAAAATTTCAATATAAAACAGATACACTAGTTAATAAAAGAGGCAAACAAATTATATCGATAAAATACAAAGATGAAAAATATATATGCTGACTATATATTTGAACATATATAACCCCAGCATAGATAAAGAAAAGAGATAATAAAATTAGTATATAACATAAACAAACAAATAAATAAATATAATAAACATACTCGCGCTTAGAAGTAAAAATTTCAAATGTAAAAATAGAAAAATTGAAGAGCAAAATAGAAAATATTTCCTAGATAAACAGAGAAAAGAAGAACAGAAATATATTAATATATAGAAAAACTTGAAATTTGAAATACAAATAATAAGTAATAGATGTGGCTTACTAAGAAATAGTTAAAAAACAACCAATCCTTATACCCCATTAACCCATTAAATAAGTAAAAAAATACCAAAAACATGATAAACAAAGACTCTGACCTCGAGTTAGAGGGACATAAGAAAAAAAAAAAAAAAAAAAAAAAAAAAAAACCTAACCTAACCTAACCTAACCTAACCTAACCTAACCTAACCTAACCTAACCTAACCTAACCGGCAAAGATGGTATCAACATATAATTTTAATATTTCACTTAATTTATTGTGATTATAATTATTATTTTATTAACTGCTATAATTTCACTATGGTAATTATGATTTCATAGTTATTTATGCAATAATTGTTATTCTAATTCATGTAATTCATTATATTGATTGCTTAAAATATAAACAATGTAATTTATAACTCTCATTGCTTGTAGCAATGAGAGATTAATAAAAAAGTATTGTAATGTTTTTAAAAAAAAAAAAAAAATTTGGAAGAATTGTAAAAATGATAGGATTTTGAATTGTGACTCTTTCATTTCTGTTTTTCTCATTTTCTTCTCTTCTACGCGAAAGTAAAAAAGTAAAAAGTATATTTAATTAAAATAGTGTAAATGTTGTTGCAATTTAATAGCAACAGTTAATTAAGTTAGTGCCACTTCGAGGTGGTATAAAAAAAAAAAAAAAAAAAAAAAAAAAAACCTAACCTAACCTAACCTAACCTAACCTAACCTAACCTAACCTAACCTAACCTAACCTAACCTAACCTAACCTAACCTAACCTAACCTAACCTAACCTAACCTAACCTAACCTAACCTAACCTAACCTAACCTAACTTCAGCGTGTTCCGCAACAACAGGGCTTATGAGAGCATCGTGGATGTCACGGCCTGCTCGAACTCCGCTCTGGGATGGATGGAGAACTGGAGAGTGGATAGAGACCTGATGACCACTTCGGACCACAGAGCTATCACCTTTGAGGTGAACCTGGAGAGCTCCTTCAGACTGGTAGAGCGGCATACGACGCGGAAGTACAACACCAAAAAGGCGTGCTGGGAAGTCTTTGGGAGTTGTCTAAAGCAAGAGTTGCAGACCCAAGGCCTGGATGTGGATACAGTAGAGGCCGCACGCTCGCCGGAGGACGTCGACAACATCGTAGATACCTTCTCTGGCTGCGTCGAGAGTGCCTGCAAAGAGAGCATACCCATAGTAAACAAGACCAAGCGCTCTAAAATGAACTGGTGGACCGAGGAGCTGTCGAACAGGAAGGCGGAAGTCGTCAGGCTCCGAAACAGAATCCGAAGAGCAAACCCTAGGCGCAAGCCAACACTAATCAAGGAATATCTAGAGGCTCTAGCCCATTACAAGGAGGACCTTATTAGTGCAAAGGTATCCAGCTGGAAGGAGTACTGCACTGGTCAAGACAGACCAAAAATGTGGGAAGGTATCTACAAAGCACTCACCATGACAAGCCACCAGAGTGACTGCCTCCTGCGAGATCGTGCGGGAACGCCGTTGAGCCCGGCTGAGTCGGCGACTCTGCTTGCTGATACTTTCTTTCCGGAGGATGACCCAGACGCTGATACACAGGACCAGGCGTTATTGCGGGAGGAGGTTCGAAGCTCCATCGCATCTCTGAGGCAACAGCAGAGTTCGGAGGTCACCGCATCCACTGCCTTTGTGAGGGACGAGCTCCTCAATGTCATCAGAGGAATCGGACCGGCAAAGGCGCCCGGAGAGGATGGTTTCACGGCTGACATATGCCTCAGAGCCATCATCTATACTGACGACCTCTTCCTCGCAATTGTTAACAAGTGTCTGGGACTGGGATATTTCCCTGGGATATGGAAAAGGGCCGTCATCCGAATTATCCCGAAGCCGCTGAAGGAGGACTACTCGTCGCCCAAGTCGTACCGACCCATAGGGCTCTTACCGGTCTTTGGCAAGGTTCTGGAGAAAATGTTCACTTCCCGAATCATGTGGCATCTGGGTAGCCGGGGGCTGCTGAATAGGCGTCAGTATGGCTTCACACCCCAAGTGAGCACGGAGGATGCACTCTACGACGCGGTCGGGCTGATCAGAAGAGAGATGGCTGTCGGGAAGCTGGTAGCGGTAATATCACTGGATATCGAGGGAGCATTCGACGGAGCCTGGTGGCCACTGATCCTGAAGCAGCTCGTCACAAAAAATTGTCCCAGTGATATTCTTCTTCTTGTCGACAGCTATCTGTCGGATAGATCGGTTCGCGTGCAGTATGCGGGAGAGCAGACGGACAAGGCGACAAGCAAGGGCTGCATACAGGGCTCTACCTGTGGACCGGTGATGTGGAACATCCAGCTTGATCCCCTATTACAGCAAACAGAGAAACTTCAGGCTCACGTTCAAGCATTTGCTGACGACATTCTCATCGTAGCTTCAGCGAGAACCACATCTGAGCTCAACACGGCAGTGAACGAGGCCCTGAGGACTGTAGCTGAATGGGGGAAAAATAGCAAGATGAAGTTCGCTGCACACAAGACGCAGGCCATTCTCGCAACGAGGAAGATGAAGTTCGACACACCTCACTTTACCCTTAATGGCGTGGACATAGAGATTGGCAGTGAGCTGAAAGTGCTGGGACTCACCATCGACTCGAAGCTGTTGTTCCGAAATCATCTCCAGAACGTCTGCAAAAAGGCAGTGAACGTGTACCAGAAGCTGTCGACTGCAACTAGAGCTAACTGGGGCCTAAACACAACCATCACAAGGTTGCTGTACACAGCTGTAGTCGAGCCCATAGTCCTGTACGCAGCTAGCGTCTGGGCTCCGGTTACGGACAAGAAGTACGCGACGGTTCGTCTGAATCAGCTCTCCAGAAAGTTCGGCATCATGGTGGCAAGAGCGCATAGAACTGCTTCGATTACATCGGTTTTGTGTCTGGCTGGGATTCTGCCCTTGGACCTGAGAGTGAAGGAAGCTGCTGAGCTCTATGAAGTGAAGAGAGGGAAACCTTTCCCAGAGCTGCCGGGACGCGAGATTGAACGAAGAATCGGGACCTTCACACTGCCGCATCCGGCGAAGAGGCGTCCAATACCGTACGAGCTGCTGAAAACCGAGCAGGAGGTCACCGACGTAAACTCGCGTCCAAAACTCTACACCGATGGCAGCAAGATAGAGGGGAAAGTTGGAGCTGCTGTGACATGGTGGGAGGAAGATGAAGAAGTGAGGAGCTCCAAATTCATCCTAGCGCCGTACTGCTCAGTGTACCAGGCAGAACTTGCGGCCATTCTCAGAGCCATCGAGATGTTCACCAGGTCTAGAGCCCAGAGCGTGAACATCATAAGTGATTCCAGATCCTCCCTGGACACGATAGCGGACCCTGGAAGCACCCATCCAATTGTTGCGGAGATTCGGACCAGAATCCACGAGCTGGAAGCCAATAGTAGAGACATAAAGCTCTACTGGATCAAAGCCCATGAAGGTTTCGCTGGGAACGAGAGAGCAGATGAGTTAGCAAAGTCAGCTGCACTAACCAACAAGACCAGTCCTGTGTACGACAGAATCCCTATTTCCTACATCAAGTACTCACTTCGTCAGAGAACAATAGAGACGTGGAACAAGCGCTACACCGAAGCTGACACCGGCAAGATCACGAGGCTGTTCTTCCCCAATGCCCGAGATGGATACAAAACAATACTTAAGCTACAAATGTCCAACGTTATGGCGCAGCTGTTCACCGGGCATGGGGGATTCCGAGAGTACCTACACCGCTTCAAGCTGTCTACAACTCCGAGCTGCACCTGCGACTCAGATACTCCAGAGACTGTGCCTCACCTTCTCGACGACTGTCCCAGGTTCGGCGTGTGGCGCCAAGATATTAGCTCTAGGTTACAAACTAGGATAGCATGTACAGATTATGGCAAGCTTGTCGGGGACAATGACCATCGCTGCGACTTTCTTAGATACGCGGAACGTGTGGTCAGGTCAGCGGGGAGGGCAAATGGGAGCACAGTGTGCTAGAACTTTTGTATACTGAATTTGTAAATAATGATAAACTAAAGTAAATGCTTAAAAAATATGTAAATATGAATTATATTAACTTCTAATAAATTATGTTTGGTAAATTTATAAAATATGTTAAAATGTGTGTAACGAATAATTAATAGTACTGTATAATAACTAATTAGAATAAATTAAATAATAGACAATGTATAACTGCTGGTAATAATAAAGAAATGGTAATGTTAAATAATTAGGAATAAGTAAATAAGATAACAATAGATAAGAGATAATGTATACCTAGAAATATTATAATGTATAAGTAAATAAGTAAGAAATGAAATAATAGAATAACAAAATTCAATTGATATGACATTGACTTGTAATAAAAATGATAGATACTGTATAGTTAAGTAAATACTTAATAGGAATATATAGTTATTGGATCAAGATAAATAATAAATAAAAGGTAAAAGGGGTTTAAAAGTAAATTGATAAAAGTTTGAGATATTAATGAAGAAAGTAAAATAAGAATAGGTAATAGAAATCAGGAAAATAAAGGTAGGAAATAAAGGGGGGAAAATAATTGTCATGTTAAATATTAGAATGTATAAATCGCCGCAATATAAATAGCGGCGAGAAACTTAGTGCCATTTCGAGATGGCAAAAAAAAAAAAAAAAAAAAAAAAAAAAAAAAAAAAAAAACCTAACCTAACCTAACCTAACCTAACCTAACCTAACCTAACCTAACCTAACCTAACCTAACCTAACCTAACCTAACCTAACCTAACCTAACCTAACCTAACCTAACCTAACCTAACCTAACCTAACCTAACCTAACCTAACCTAACCTAACCTAACCTAACCTAACCTAACCTAACCTAACCTTTTTTTTTTTTTTTTTTTTTTTGTTCACATGGGGAAAATGCCTTTACGCATACCCACCCGCTGGGGGAGCGGATGGGTTATGTCGGACTCGGCCCACTGGTGCCCATACCGACTAAAAACCCCACGATGTTCCTCCGTCGTCGACTAGTGACAGGGGGCACGGGACCGCTTGCGCATACTCCGCAGCCCCTGTCGACGCCGCTGTCCGCTTGTAAAGAGCGGACCCGCCTCGGTGTTAAGCTGTAAAAAAAAAAAAAAAAAAAGCTTCTCCACCTCGTGTGATGCTCCGGAACATATGGGAGCATCTACACCTCGTGAGGACCTATCACTGGTGTGGGGCGCCGGGTACCCCCGCATCCGACGCCCCAGGTCCTCCAAGCGGAGACGGGGTGCGGGCTCGATTAGCCCGCCTCCGTGTCCGCGCTCTCCGGAGCGGGAGAGAGAGGGGGTCTCTCTCTCTCTCCCGCTCGTCTTCCTCCCTCTGCGAGACAATAATCTCACAGAAGGAGGCCACCGCCTCCCATGACGTCTCGTTGTCGACCATCTTCGAAATGATGGTCGACAACGAGAGGTCTGACCCCACGGCCGCGATCAGGGATTGCCGCGACTCAGCTCCTCCTGGGCATGACTCCAGTGCGTGCTGGGCTGTGTCCTCCTCACAGCCGCACTGGTGGCAGGCCGGGGAGGCTTCTCTTCGGGCGACGTGACACAGGTATCTCCCGAAACATCCGTGTCCCGAGAGAACCTGCGTCAGCCGAAAGGAAAGCCTCCCATGTCCCCTTTGCACCCATTCTTCGAGTACGGGCTGGATCGCTTGAAGAAGTCGTTGAGCGCCAGCCCCCCTCCGTTCCACTCCTATAAGGAGCCGCTCCTTCCACTTAGCCAGAGCGGATGCCTTAGCGTTAATGCGACATTGCACCACCTCCTGTGGCGCCAGTCGCTCGCTGCGCCAGTAGACCGAGGCCAAGACTTCGGCCTCAAGGTCCCACGGCAGTGTTCCTGCGATGGCGCACGCCACTTCGTGGGAGATTGTGCGGTACCCCCGGCACACTCTCACCGCCATCACCCTTTGAGCTGCGATCAGCAGGGCAGTGGTCTGCCGATCGAGCCTCCCTGCCCATATGGGAGCACCATACAGGGCCATGGAACTGACCACCGCTGTATAGAGGCGGCGGCAGCTCCCTCCTCCCCCTCCGATATTCGGTAAAAGGCGACTTAATGCGCCAGCTGCCCCCACGATTTTTGGGGACAGCTGCCGCACATGCGCCTTAAACTGCCATCTACTGTCCAGGACGACGCCGAGGTATTTCAGCGTCGCCCGGACAGGGATGAAGATCCCACCAACCACTATGGTGGTGTCTGCGGGTGGCGCTCGTCTCGGGCCATGAAAGCAAATAGCCTCGGACTTGTGGAGCGCCACCTCCAGACCCAGCATACGGATCCTGGATACGGTCGTTGCAACTGCGGCCGTCGCCAGGATCTTCGCCTCCCTATAATTGTCCCCCCGCGCGGTAACCAACGTATCGTCAGCGTAACAAATGACGCCGACGTTAGGAAGGTTAGCGCACCGGAGGACCCAATCATACCCGATGTTCCACAGGAGTGGCCCAAGGGCAGACCCCTGCGGAACACCGCGCGTCATGGGACTACGTCCCTCTCCATTGATCGTCGGGAAGACTACCTCTCTATTGGAGAGATAGTCCCCGACAAGCCTTCGGAGGTATTGGGGCACCCTATGATACTCCAATCCCCGCAATATCGTACTCCAGGGGAGCGTGTTGAAGGCGTTGGCAATGTCTAAAGAGACAGCCAACAACACACCCCCATTGGAACAAGCCTCCTCTGAGAGGTCCCGTACGTAGGCTATCGCCCCTATCGTAGAGCGACCCCTCCGGAACCCAAATTGGACGGGAGCCAAGTCAGGCCCCGTTGTCTCGAGGTGCCTGACGAGGCGGGCAGCGACCACACGCTCCAGTAGCTTGCCAGCCTCATCAAGCAGCACAATCGGGCGATAGCCCGCTGGCTCATCAGCAGGGCGACCCTCCTTTCTGAGGAGGACGAGTTTGCCCCTTTTCCACCTCCTTGGGAACCTACCTTCTCTAAGGCACCTGTCAAACAGGGCCATCAGGGCGGGTCCAAGGTGCTCCAAGGAGAGGGCCCATGCACGGCCTGGTATGCCATCTGGCCCGGGCGCTGTGGCTTTGGCCCTCATCCTGAGCACTGCTACACCCAACTCACCCTCCGAGATAGGGGCAGGCTCTTCCTCCTCCTCATTCCCATCGAGAGCATCAGACGACGGGCCTTCATAGGTGGGAGGCGTAAAGTCAGTCCCCGGAGCTCCGGGGAACAGGCCATCGACCACCCTTTGAAGCACCGCCCGCGGTAGCAAAGCAGTAGTAGGGGGCGCCCAAGGGCGGAGATTTTGTCTCGCCCATTTATACGGGCGGCCCCATGGATCCCGCTCCAGCCCCGCAAGCAACTGCTCCCAAGCCTGCCTCTTGGCCTCGTCTATCGCGACGCGAAGGGCCCTGGAAGCCTCCCTGAAGGCGGCGTATAGCGACTGAGCTATTCCAAGCTCTTGCCGCCTTCGTCTTCGATATCGCTGATATCGGCGGCGCTCCTCGACACAATGCCGTCTCAGTTCAGCAATCTCCTCCGACCACCAGTAGACTTGGCGTCTGGGCTGTGAGGCTCGCGCACGCGGCATAGCCGCATCACACACGCGCGTAAGCGCCTCACACAGTCCATCCGCCATCTCATCTACGTCTACTGGCTCCGGCTCCAGAGCAGTGCCACTCCATGCCTCGACAATGGCCGCTTCCTTCAGCGCTTCGACATTGAGGCGCTTCAGAGCCCATCGCGGCCCAATCTCGCTCGGCTCCTCCCTCACCGTATCCACCAGAGACGAGGAGACGCTGAACCGGATATACCGGTGATCCGAGAGAGTCTCCTCGTCGACCAGTACCTGCCAGTCGTGTATGCGACAGGCAAGGTCTGGGGTGGCGAATGTCAAGTCGACTATCGAGCCCCCCCACTGACGGACGCAGGTGTTCTCAGACCCACGATTTAAGAGGCAGACACCAACCTCCGCCATCCACTCCACCACAGTCTCCCCTCTTGGATCCGTCGTCGGGGACCCCCACGCCACTGATTTGGCGTTGAAGTCCCCGAGGACGAGCACCGGGAGCGGGCGGGTCTGACCAATTAAGGTCCCCACCTCGCTCAGGAGAGTCTCTAGCTCGTGACGGGGTCTATTACCAGAGTGGTAAATCCCCACAACCATCACTCTGCCCACCATGGCAGCAACGAACCCCTTGCCCCGCGATCTGAATTCAAGGGGGGGGGATCGGACCGGCGATTGAGTAGTGATTGCTACCAAGCCGTCCAGATCTCCCACCCAGTCAGGTCTAGGCGGGATTACGTACGGCTCGGCAATCACTCCCACATGGATCGACCGCTCCGCTAGGCACTGCAGGAGAAGATCCTGAGCGCGAGCGGAGTGGTTGATGTTCGCCTGGAGGAAAGAAAGGGCCATCACTAACTTTCCTCCATGCGATCCGCCTGCCCTGTATCAGGGGGAGGCGGCTGCGACTGAGCCTTAGCTCCGGCCGCAGCGGCCTTCCGTTTGGCCCCTGTCTTTGACGGGGGCTTGGCGCATGCCTTGCCCCCGGAGAGGTGGTCTGCTACTTTCCCCGCTGCTGCACAAAGGGAGCAGTGGGGAGCGGCAGAGCAATCTCGGGCTGTGTGGCCCTTCTTACCGCAGCGGTAGCACTCTTCGCTGCGGTCGACTTCAGCCTTGCATTGGGCCGCGATATGGCCCTGTACGAGGCATCTGTAGCAGCGCCGAGGTCTGGCATCAAGGATGCGAACCTGCGCTGCTACCCATCCGACGAGGACGCGTCCCGTGCCGGCGATCTTCTTCGCGACCGCAATGGGGCAGCGCACGAAAGACGTGCCCATCGCTCCTGGACCCCTGCGGATAGCGCCGACCGCTATTACCGACACTTCACACTCGCCCACCTTCGCCAGAGCTTCCGCCAGCTCTTCCGGCACAACTGCATCGTCAAGACCGCTGACCCTCAGATCAGCGGTGGCAGTCGGTCTGGAGATGCGAACCTCTTGTTCCCCCTCGAAGACTTCCCTGAGCTTCCCGGCAAGAACATCCGCTTTATTAGCGTTGTCCGCGCCAGGAACCTCAAGGATTCTAGCTCCAGTGGCCGCCGTTCTGATTTTGAGGGGTGGCACTCCCAACTCGTCCAACTTTATACGCCCTTTGGCCACCTCCAAGACCTTGGCGTAGTTAATGCCTTTCTCCGCAGCCCCCGACTGCAGTGTAATAACTACTGCGGCTGTGCGCGGGGGGCGGAGTTTGGCCTTCCTCCTCTTTCGTTTTGGCTGCGTCTTTGGTGCTGCCTGCGGCTTGTGAGGGGCCCGCCCTGGGGGGACGGACCTTTCCCTTTGGGGTGGCCCTGCTTTTGGCGGTGCTGCAGCCCTTTCCTCCTTCCTGCGAGTCTGGCCCCGTCTCGTCACAGTAGTCCACTCCTCGGAGGGAGGGACTGCGTCAGGAGCCATTGTTCGACTTGGAGGCACTGCCTCAGTCGCAGGTGCGCCTCTTCCACCTTTTGGTGCCCGCTTGGCCGTCTTGGCCTTTGCCGGAGCGCTAGTTGGCGCAGCAGCACCTCGACTGACGCTCTCCGCTTGGCGGACCTCAGCCTCCCTTCGCCGATCTGCGGCCAGAGGGGGTCTGTGGGTCCTCTCAGGCAGCAGCCTCTCTTCTAGGCCCTCAAAACGGGCGTTGATCATAGTGCCGACTTGCACCATGATCTGCCGCACTACGTCCTCCGTGGAGGGGGCTTGGGCCGGGGTCGGAGTCGGCACCGGGTTCAGTGCCGGTCGGACAGCGGACGCCCTCATCTCCGCTAATTCGCGTCGGAGTTCGTTGACGTCCGACGCGAGTTGTTTATTGGCCCTTACTAGCAGGGCCATCTCCTCCGTCATAGTGCGGGCACGAGTCTCTTCAAAAGAGGCCTTTATCGTGGCCGCAGCCTCCTTCAGGGACCTGATGGAGGTGCCCTTCAAGTTCTTGGACTTGGTGGCCACAGATATAATTGTGTCCACCGAGCCCAAGAGCATAGTCTCCAACTGAGCGGCGTCACAGCCGCTCACCTGAGGTGGAGCAGCCACAGCCGCAGGCTTCTTCCGGTATAAGGCGGCAGGTGTAGTTGCCGCCTTGTTTTGTCGCTGTTCCTCCGCCAGCGCCTCCTCCTGGGCTCGATGAAAATCGGCCCTTGCTCCCGCTAGGTCGCCATGAAGGCTTCCCTTCCCGCGCCGTGAGGGGGTGTGCTCCTCGTCCCCGCTCTTCCGGCGTTTCCTCTTCTGGTGCATAACACCACCGCGAGACGATACCGTGTCCCACGTCCTCGCGTCCGAGTCTGAGTCCGACGAAGCCGGAAGCAGACTCTCCGTGGCCTGTAGGGCCATCTCCTCATCCCCGATGGGAGTGGAGGAGGCATCAGAAGCCTCACCTTCTCTCCCATCCTTTTCTGCCGGTGTGGCGCAGAGAGTGCGCTCCAGCACGACACGGGCCTCCCGTAAGAGATACGGGGACACGCGTCTCTCCTTCCGACTTCCTGGGAAGTCGTCGATGCGCGAGCCCCGATCGGAGCCCGCAAGGCGATGGTTGCCCCCCCCAGAATACGAGGGGCAGAGTGCCGAAGCACTGCGGGATTCTCCAGCCTCAGAGAGGCTGGTACCCGCCTGGGGTAAACTATTTCCAGTCGCCATTGTGATTCATGTTGTTATCCTTTTTAATTAGCCAGAGGTGAGGTCCTCTGGGGCGCCCTAGGGACCGGGTTCCCCCCGGCCATGCATCCTATTGGCAGGCGCCAAAACCGTAGGATTCGGAGACGCATAATGCCCGACGGGGTGGCCGAGTTGACCCTCCCCGCCGCGCCGCAAGCCTTGCAGGCCTGCCATCCCACGACCACAAGGGTCCGCTGCGACATCGAGTGCCGCACCTCCGCCTCGGTTGCCCGACGGGGTGGCCGAGTTGACCCTCCCCGCCGCGCTCCACCTCGGTTGCCCGACGGGGTGGCCGAGTTGACCCTCCCCGCCGCGCATTGTGATTTGGTCCGCGCCGGTATACCGGTAGCCCCCATATCTGGGGGCCGTTCCCCTATCCGCCACCTGGGGACGCGCCACGTCGGGGTTCACTTCCCCGCCCACTAGGAGATCCTAGCAGGTCCGTGGAACCTAACCTAACCTAACCTAACCTTTTTTTTTTTTTTTTTTTTTTTTTTGACGCTGGGAAAAATGCGTTACGCATCCCCTCCCATGGGGATGGGAGGGGTATGTGGGACTCCCCGGTCCTGCGACCGGTATACCCACTAAACAACCCAGCGGCACTCCGGCGTCGTCTATGTGGTGAGGGACTGGGAAACCGGCAGGAGCCTTTTCATCCAGTCCCCCGCCGACGACCGCCCGCCTTGACAGCGGGGCCTCCACGCCCCCCCCTTGCAGAGGGGGGCCCCGGGAACGACTGCGAGTGCTCAGTCGTTCCCGTCCGACGGGGGTGATGGATAAGTGCAATGCAGGAGGAGGCGTCCCCACGCCTGCCTCCCGCTATCCATCACCAGAGGGAGAGGAGGCGCCTATGGCCACCTTCTCCCACCTCTTCTCCGCCTACGCAGAGGCGCCGCGAGAGGATCTTCCTCCCGCGCGCGCTCTGCCGCCTCCTTCTGGGACATCACGTCCTCGCAGAAGGAGGCGACCGCTGCCCAGGCCCCCTCGCTCTCCAGCATGGAATGAACCACGCTGGGAAGCGAGAGGTCCTGCCCCACTGCCGCGACCAGGGCGTGGCGCGGCTCGGACCACGACGGGCACACCTCGAGGGTGTGCTGCGCCGTGTCCTCCGTCGCGCCACAGGCGTGGCACGACGGCGTTCCCTCTCTTCCGATCCGGCGCAGGTACGATCCGAAGCATCCATGCCCGGATAGCACCTGCACCAGACGGAAAGAGAGGAAGCCGTGGGACCTCTCGAGCCAATCACGCAGGATTGGCCCGAGAGCATCCAACGTTCTGCGGCCGAACGTGGCAGAGGCGAGGTCCTCCGTCCAGTGTTGGACGACTGCGTCCCTCGCCTCTCGCCGCACGGCCTCCCGCTCTTCTGGGGCCGGGCGCTCCCCGAGAGCCCTGCGCCCCGCCGTCCACTCATATACTCTGGCGAGCACCCACGCCTCGAGCTCCCAAGGAGGGGTGCCCGCCAGAGCGCATGAGGCCGCGAAGCCTACCGAGCGGTAGGCTCTCGCCACCCGCTGCGCGATGGCCCTTTGGGGCCTTCGGATCACGGTGGCGTTCTCCCTCCTATGGAGGGAGTCCGCCCAGATCGGGGCCCCGTAGAGGGCCATGCTCTTCAGGATGCCGGCATACAGCTGCCGGCATCGCGCTTTGGGCCCTCCCAGATTTGGGAGGAGCCACGAGAGCGCCCCCGCGGCCTTCAGCAGGCGCGCTGACAGCCCGCTAAAGTGCGGGCTGAAACGCCACCTGCTGTCGAGCACAAGGCCCAGATATTTCATCTGGGCCTTCACTTCGACCCTGACGCCCTCCACCACGATGTGGGCGTCAGTGGGGATGCGCTGCCGAGGCCCGTGGAAAAACACGGCCTCGGTCTTGTGCAGCGCCACCCCCAATCCAAGCCGGCGGATCCTTCCAGCGACCAGGGATCCGCCGGCCGAGGCCAGGCTCGCCGCCTCCCGAAAATCTCTCCCCCGGGCAGTGAGAAGAGTGTCATCTGCATAGCAGATGACACTCGTGCCCCGGAGGAGAGCTCCCCGCAGGAGCCAGTCGAAACCGATGTTCCACAGGAGTGGGCCTAAAACCGACCCCTGTGGAACACCGGACCCCACGCCGTACCGCCGCATCTGGCCCGCCTTGTCTACCAGGAGGACCGCTCGGTCCTCCAGGTAGCTGGCCAGCAGCCTCCGCAGATACCGAGGCACCCCGTGGTAACGGAGTGCCTCAAGTATCGTAGAGTGGGGGACGGAGTTGAAGGCGTTGGCTATGTCGAATGACACAGCCAAAACCCCGTCCCCCACCTCCACGGCCTCCCGCACTTGGCCCTTCAACCGGGCCAGCGCGTCCACCGTCGAACGCCCCCTTCGGAAACCGAATTGGGCGTCCGACAGATTCGGCCCCACCTCCGCCAGAAGGCCATTCAGCCTTCTGGCGATTACCCCCTCAAACATCTTACCGACCTCATCGAGAAGAACGATGGGCCGGTATGCCGAGGGGGAGTCCGCCGGGCGTCCCTCCTTTCGGAGGAGGCATAATTGCCCCTCCTTCCAAGGTTTCGGGAACCTCCCAGACACGAAGCACGCGCTGAAGAGGTCCCGAAACCTTTGCCCCATTTGAGTGGTGGCGATGGCCACCACCCGTGCGGGGACGCCGTCCGGCCCTGGGGCCGTCTTCTTGGTGCGGAGGCGGATAGTCTCCGCACCAAGTTCCTCCGCCTCGACCGGAGGGACCTCCTCCTCTGGCGGAGCTGCTCCCCGCGGAGGGTCCATTGCTGGTGGGGTGAAGTTGGTTCCTGAAGGAAACAGGGACCGAACCACCCCATCCAGCAATGCCGGCTCCAGGGACTCCGTCAGTGGGGGACCAAAGGGGCGCAGTTTGTTCCGCGCCGCCTTGTATGGTCTCCCGTACGGGTCCCTGTCGAGACCCTCGAGCATCTCGGCTCGCGCCGCGTCTTTGGCGGCGCTCATTGCCGTCTTGAGGACCTTCTTAGCCTCTACGTAAGAGGCATATAGAAGGTCCTCTTGCTCGGGGTATCGCCGCCTGCGCCGCCGACTCCGCGCATACGCCCGCCTCGCCGCCACGCAGGCGGACCGCAGCCCCGCTAGCCCCTCCGACCACCAATAGACGGCGCGACGGGGAGGCGGGCGGCGGGACCGAGGCATGCTGGCGTCGCACACCTCGGTCAGGGACCTCCGCAGCTGGGCTGCTGCGGAGTCCACGTCCAGGACGTCGACCGGAGGGGCGAGCCAGTCCTGGACGAGCGCCGCCTCCTTAGCCGCCTCACGGTCGAGGCGGGTAAGGGCCCACCGCGGAAAGGGGGATCGGCCCGAGGGGGCCGTCCTCCCGGGGCTCTGGGTGGAGACGTCGAACCGCACATAGCGGTGGTCCGACAAAGTCTCCACCAGCTCCACCCGCCAGTTCACAACGCGGGCGGCTAGGACGGGGGTGGCGAACGAAACGTCCACCACTGACCCTCCCCGTTGCCGCACACACGTGTGAACCGCCCCCCTGTTGAGGAGGGACACGCCAGACGAGGCCACCCAGAATTCGACGGCGCGCCCTCGGACGTTGCAAGAGGCGGCCGGGTTGCCCCAGGCCGCCGACTTGGCGTTCAGGTCGCCCAACACGGCGACCTGGCGCGGCGCCGCCCTCCCGACAACAGCGGTGAGGACTTCGAGAAAATTCTCGAAGTCCTGTAGAGGGCGGTTTGGGGAGAAATATACGCCCACCAAGGCTATTTCCCCCCACGCGGCGGCCACGTATCCCGGTCCCCTCTCTAAAAGCGAGAGGGGAGGGGAGTCTGTGGAAGACCGCGACAACAAAGCTACCAAGCCGTCCCGATCACCCAACCAACTGTCGGGGACCGAGTACGGCTCGGCGACTACCGCCACGTCCACCAACCACTCAGCCATGACCTGCATGAGCAGGTCCTGAGCTGTTCTGCAGTGGTTGGTGTTCGCCTGTAGGATGCGATGCCTATCCATCATTCGGACATCGCACCCTCCTCCTCAGCCGCCGAGGCTCCCGCTTCGGGGTCGGCGGTCTCAGCGGCAGGCGGGGCCGTCGCCTGCGCTTTGCCCTTCTTTAGGGGAGGCCTGCAGTTCCTCCCCTTCATAATGTGCCCCGCTGGGCGACCGCTGGCTGCGCATATTGCACAGCGCGGCGTGGCGGCCGTGCAGGAGACGGACTTGTGCCCGTCCTGGCCGCAGCGGTAGCAACTGTCCGTCCTATCCACCAGGGACGGACAGAGGGCCCGCGTGTGTCCGATTCCGAAGCACTTGAAGCAGCGCATAGGCTGATCTTCAAGTGCTCGGACTCGGCAGGTGCTGAACCCTACCGAGAACCGTCCTTTCGCGAGGACGGCTTTGGCCGCGACGACTGGGCACTCGAGGCGGATAGTGCCCATGCCACCGCGGCCGGGTCTGATGTCCCGGCCCTGCACCGCTGCGACATCGCAGCCCCCTACAGCTGCGATCGCCGCCACCACCTCCTCTTTGGTGACCGAATCGTCCAGATCGGTCACCTCCAAGGCCGCAGACTTAACTGGCCTAGCCACTTTGGCTGCGTCCGCGATGACCTCTCGCAACTTGGTTGCGAAGAGGTCCGCGTTTGTGCCGCCCTGGGCCCCCGGGAACTCGAAGATTCGAGCCCCGGCTTGGGTCCGGCGGCACGTGACCGCTCCGATCCCGAGTTGGGTGGGATCGGCGTTGGTACGAGCCCGTTTGAGGACGGACTCGTACGTCTCCCCGCGTTCAGCAGCCTCCGCGGTGAGCGTCACCACGACGGCTGCAGATTTGGGAGGAACCAAAGGTTTCCTCCCACCGGCGGAGGCCCTTTCGGCTGCGGGGGCAGCGGCGGCGGGCTTGGGGGCCGTTTTCTTCCCCTTCCCCTTACCCTTTCCCCTTCCCTTGCCTGTCGCCTGGGACGGGCAGGAAGGGGTGGGGGCAGGGGTGGTAGGGGCGGCGGCCGTTCCCGTCTTTTTGGCCTTGCCCTTTCCCCTCTTGACCACTTTCGTCCAAGGCTGGTTGGACGGAGTGGTAGAAGGGAGAAGGGGGTCCTCCTTTTGGGAGGATGGCCCCGGCTTATTCTGCCTCTTGTCCGCCGCTAGCGGCGGTCGGAGGCGCTTTTCGGGCAGGAGCCTGTCCTCGATGCCATCGAGGCAGGCTCTTGTGAAGGCCCTTTCCTCCATCACAACCTTGCGGATGATATCCTCAAGGTTGGAGGAGGAAGAGGGAACTTCCGCCGCCGGCCTAGGCTCCGCCTGCGTAGGTCGGGCCGTGGCTTCCGCCGCCGGCCTAGGCTCCGCCTGCGCAGGTCGGGCCGTGGCTTCAGCCAGCTTCGTGTGCAGCTGGCTGACCTCCGACTGCAGGCGGTCGACTTTCGCCTGCAGCTGCCGCGTCTCGTCCGTGGCTGTGCGCTGCACAAGCTCACAGACGATGCCACGCATGCTCGCGGCCCTACTTTTCAGGGACTTCTGGAAAGTCCCCTTCAGGTTGGAGGACTTGGAGGCGACCTGGGTGATCTCCTCCGCGTCCTCCTGCGCCATGCGCTCCAGCTCGACCAGGGAGTGGTCGGCGTACAGCACGCAGGATGCGCCGTACCCGGCCTTGGCCCGCGCGGTGCGCGCCTGCTGCTCCTTGGCAGCGACCTGCTCCTCCAGGTCCTGCTGGAGCTGCGCCCGACGGGTCAGGCTCAGCTGGCGTCGCGCGTCCTCCAAACCCACGTCGTGGGTGTCGGCGATGGCAGCTACAGATGAAGGCTTTTTGGCCTTCACCTTGCGCCTCGACCTCCCTTTCCTGGACGAGTCCGAGCTGGACCCGTCCTTCATGAAGGCCCGCTTGAGCGGTCCTCCCTCGATCGCGATCGGACCAACGTCCGACTCACTGTCGGAGTCCGACAGCTCGCCCGCACTGCCAAATAGGCTGACTGCGGATGCAGCCACCGCAACCGACGCGCGCTCGTCGGTATGGCCCTGAGAAGGGCCTTCGAGTTGGCCCTGAGAAGGGCCTTTTGGTTGGCCCTGAGAAGGGCCTTTGGGTTGGCCCTGAGAAGGGCCTTTTAGGAAACGCCCGGAGGCGTCCCGCACAAATTTTTTAGGCATAGCCTCCGCCGGTGTTGTAGATTCCCGCATAAAAAGTCTACAACGCACAGTGCACTTTAGCCGAGCTCAGTCTGCCACTCCGTTACGGTGGTCAGACTGAGTCGTTTCCAGGGGACGCGACGTGGACGCAAGCACTGTGGGGGGTCCCCCAACCTAACCTAACCTAACCTAACCTAACCTAACCTAACCTAACCTAACCGGTCACTTATTTTTCACAGTTTTGTTCATTTTGGACCCTAACTTAGAGATTTTCTAAAGTTTTGACACTAAATAAATTCATAAAAAATTTTCTATCGTGTGGATTCTTACTCTGCTGCACCTAAAACGCTGCCCTTCAGCACCCCTGCAAGCACCTGTAACAAAAAGGGAACAATTAGCACATAGAAAATCAAAAGATTGCCTTAACAGTTTTCAAAAAGTCTTCATACCTGATCGGTATTTCCCCATACAATATTGAAATTACATATTAAATTTTTCAAAGTAACACTTTTAGTGGACCAAGATTGTACCTACTGTGTCGCAAACGCTGAAAAACTACTAGCGAGACCCACCGGTCACTTATTTTTCACAGTTTTGTGCATTTTGGACCCTAACTTAGAGATTTTCTAAAGTTTTGACACTAAATAAATTCATAAAAAATTTTCTATCGTGTGGATTCTTCCTCTGCTGCACCTAAAACGCTGCCCTTCAGCACCCCTGCAAGCACCTGTAACAAAAAGGGAACAATTAGCACATAGAAAATCAAAAAATCGCCCGCCCACCCTCCCGGTCTCGTTTACTGAAGTAGATTTCGATCCAATTTTGACTATCGGAAATTTTCAAAACCGATTTTCACCGCTTTTTTGCAACTTTTACTGACGGACGGCCCTCGGGGTCTCCTCGTACACTGTCTACGCTCATATATATCCACACTCACCGCCCGTAATCATGTCTTTAAGGCCAACTAAATCAAAAGTCTCCTCAAAAGGGGAAACGATGCGTAAGGAAGCCCTGATTCGCAGTGCAAGTAACGAGGAAGCAGCGAGGGACACCCCCGGACCAAGTAGGCCACCTTCCACGACGTCATCCGTTCACTCGTCCTTGCCATCGTCCAGAGAGCAGTCACCACCAGGCTCCTCACCACCTTCGTCTACCTGCAATTCGTGGGATTCAGTGGCCGGGGTCTGCTCGAAGATAACAAAGGAGTTTGCACGCAAATACTACACAAGCGCCAAGAACCAGCTCGAGCAGTCAGGAAACCTCAAGACATCTATAAAGGAACAGGTACTAGACGATCTGCATGGCCTGTACATGACCATAACGACCCTATTAGAGTATCGTCAGAATGTAACGATACAGGTCGAAAAAATGAGAGCCCAGCATTACGAAGAGAGATTACAGAGCGAGAGAGAGTACAATAGAATGATAGATGAGCTGAGAAGAAGCAAAGATAAAGAAGAAGGACCAACACCAAATGAAGTAATGACGGAGTTGGTGGCGTTGCGCCAAATGATCGAAGTAAAAACCGCCGAGAGCCATAAACCGGACCCTAGACCCATATCCGGTCCCAGCCCAAAGGAGATCATGGGGGAAATAAAGGCCTTACGACAGCTGGTTGTGATGGAGGGCCGCAAGAGCAGCCACCTAGAGTGTCCAGCCCAAGCGAACCCTGAAATAACACAACTCCAGGCAGAAATCCGGCAGCTCGGTGCAACGCTGTCCACCACCCAGGCGCAGCTGGAAAAAATTGTGTCGGACGCAGACGGTACACCGAAAATTTCGTACGCTGAAATGGCACGGAGGCCTGTACCCCAGTCGCCGCGCCACTCCCTTATCGTGTCTTCGCAAGACCCTCAAGACACCAGCGCAGTGGTCCTGGATAAGATAAGGGGCGCGGTAGACGCAAGGTCTACAGGTATCCGTGTCGACAGCGTAAGGAAGGCTCGTGACCAGAAGATTGTTGTGAGTTGTAGGACCCCCGAGGACATTAAGAAAATCCAAGGTCGAATAAAATCAAAAGCCGTAGGACTCACTGTGGTCGAAGCGCAGGCCAAGGATCCATTGGTGGTCATCCGGGACGTCCTCTCGTACAACACTGACGAGGATATCATCGCCTCACTCAGGAGCCAAAACATAAACATCTTTCACGATATCCCCGAGTCTGAGAACAGAGTGTCAGTGAAGTACAGGAGGAGGGCCCGGAACCGCATGGAATCCCACATAGTCATGCAGGTCTCCACAAAGCTCTGGCAGAGGCTCACGTCGGCGGGCGAGGTCCACATAGACCTTCAGCGGCGTCCAGTATACGACCAGAGTCCACTGATCCAGTGCACACGATGCCTAGGCTTCGGCCACGGGCGGAAGCTGTGCAAAGAATCAGTGGACAAGTGCAGTCACTGCGGAGAACCGCACCTCCGAAAGGACTGCCCCACCTGGACAGCTGGTGGCCCGCCGACTTGCGCAAACTGCAAAACGGCCAAGACAGAGCGAAACGACCACAGTGCTTTCAATATAAATTGCCCCATACGCCGTCGCTGGGACTCTATCGCGAGGTCCAGCGTGGCGTACCACTGAAGACTAAAAAAAAAAACCTGTAAAACAAAACTTAAAATTATAAATTGAACTTAAAGCAAACATAAAACACATGACAAGAATAACAAAAACTTTAAATAAAACTAAATAGAAAACATAGGGATAACC
>CAVLYT010000009.1:62500-65352 GCA_963675405.1 Cosmorhoe ocellata
ACATTTTGGCTCCTAATTTTCAATTTTATTAGACTAAATTTCAAATTTCAAAGTTTTCTTCCAGCTATTTCTTCTTTTGCCGCACCTAAAACGTTGTCCTCCAGCGTCCCGACGAGTGCCTGTAACAAAAATCAAAGAATTAGCACATCAAAAATCAAAAAGTCCCCGACCACATTCCCAAAAAGTCTTAATACCCGATCGACATTCTCTATACAATATTCAGATAAAAATTAAAAGTTTCTAAGTTAAAGTTTTTTGTGGACCAGGATTGTTTGTAACTGTATCACAGAGGGTGAATATCAACAACCGAGACCCAGTAGAAGGTTTAAAATTACAGTTTTCGACATTTTGGCTCCTAATTTTCAATTTTATTAGACTAAATTTCAAATTTCAAAGTTTTCTTCCAGCTATTTCTTCTTTTGCCGCACCTAAAACGTTGTCCTCCAGCGTCCCGACGAGTGCCTGTAACAAAAATCAAAGAATTAGCACATCAAAAATCAAAAAGTCCCCGACCACATTCCCAAAAAGTCTTAATACCCGATCGACATTCTCTATACAATATTCAGATAAAAATTAAAAGTTTCTAAGTTAAAGTTTTTTGTGGACCAGGATTGTTTGTAACTGTATCACAGAGGGTGAATATCAACAACCGAGACCCAGTAGAAGGTTTAAAATTACAGTTTTCGACATTTTGGCTCCTAATTTTCAATTTTATTAGACTAAATTTCAAATTTCAAAGTTTTCTTCCAGCTATTTCTTCTTTTGCCGCACCTAAAACGTTGTCCTCCAGCGTCCCGACGAGTGCCTGTAACAAAAATCAAAGAATTAGCACATCAAAAATCAAAAAGTCCCCGACCACATTCCCAAAAAGTCTTAATACCCGATCGACATTCTCTATACAATATTCAGATAAAAATTAAAAGTTTCTAAGTTAAAGTTTTTTGTGGACCAGGATTGTTTGTAACTGTATCACAGAGGGTGAATATCAACAACCGAGACCCAGTAGAAGGTTTAAAATTACAGTTTTCGACATTTTGGCTCCTAATTTTCAATTTTATTAGACTAAATTTCAAATTTCAAAGTTTTCTTCCAGCTATTTCTTCTTTTGCCGCACCTAAAACGTTGTCCTCCAGCGTCCCGACGAGTGCCTGTAACAAAAATCAAAGAATTAGCACATCAAAAATCAAAAAGTCCCCGACCACATTCCCAAAAAGTCTTAATACCCGATCGACATTCTCTATACAATATTCAGATAAAAATTAAAAGTTTCTAAGTTAAAGTTTTTTGTGGACCAGGATTGTTTGTAACTGTATCACAGAGGGTGAATATCAACAACCGAGACCCAGTAGAAGGTTTAAAATTACAGTTTTCGACATTTTGGCTCCTAATTTTCAATTTTATTAGACTAAATTTCAAATTTCAAAGTTTTCTTCCAGCTATTTCTTCTTTTGCCGCACCTAAAACGTTGTCCTCCAGCGTCCCGACGAGTGCCTGTAACAAAAATCAAAGAATTAGCACATCAAAAATCAAAAAGTCCCCGACCACATTCCCAAAAAGTCTTAATACCCGATCGACATTCTCTATACAATATTCAGATAAAAATTAAAAGTTTCTAAGTTAAAGTTTTTTGTGGACCAGGATTGTTTGTAACTGTATCACAGAGGGTGAATATCAACAACCGAGACCCAGTAGAAGGTTTAAAATTACAGTTTTCGACATTTTGGCTCCTAATTTTCAATTTTATTAGACTAAATTTCAAATTTCAAAGTTTTCTTCCAGCTATTTCTTCTTTTGCCGCACCTAAAACGTTGTCCTCCAGCGTCCCGACGAGTGCCTGTAACAAAAATCAAAGAATTAGCACATCAAAAATCAAAAAGTCCCCGACCACATTCCCAAAAAGTCTTAATACCCGATCGACATTCTCTATACAATATTCAGATAAAAATTAAAAGTTTCTAAGTTAAAGTTTTTTGTGGACCAGGATTGTTTGTAACTGTATCACAGAGGGTGAATATCAACAACCGAGACCCAGTAGAAGGTTTAAAATTACAGTTTTCGACATTTTGGCTCCTAATTTTCAATTTTATTAGACTAAATTTCAAATTTCAAAGTTTTCTTCCAGCTATTTCTTCTTTTGCCGCACCTAAAACGTTGTCCTCCAGCGTCCCGACGAGTGCCTGTAACAAAAATCAAAGAATTAGCACATCAAAAATCAAAAAGTCCCCGACCACATTCCCAAAAAGTCTTAATACCCGATCGACATTCTCTATACAATATTCAGATAAAAATTAAAAGTTTCTAAGTTAAAGTTTTTTGTGGACCAGGATTGTTTGTAACTGTATCACAGAGGGTGAATATCAACAACCGAGACCCAGTAGAAGGTTTAAAATTACAGTTTTCGACATTTTGGCTCCTAATTTTCAATTTTATTAGACTAAATTTCAAATTTCAAAGTTTTCTTCCAGCTATTTCTTCTTTTGCCGCACCTAAAACGTTGTCCTCCAGCGTCCCGACGAGTGCCTGTAACAAAAATCAAAGAATTAGCACATCAAAAATCAAAAAGTCCCCGACCACATTCCCAAAAAGTCTTAATACCCGATCGACATTCTCTATACAATATTCAGATAAAAATTAAAAGTTTCTAAGTTAAAGTTTTTTGTGGACCAGGATTGTTTGTAACTGTATCACAGAGGGTGAATATCAACAACCGAGACCCAGTAGAAGGTTTAAAATTACAGTTTTCGACATTTTGGCTCCTAATTTTCAATTTTATTAGACTAAATTTCAAATTTCAAAGTTTTCTTCCAGCTATTTCTTCTTTTGCCGCACCTAAAACGTTGTCCTCCAGCGTC
>CAVLYT010000010.1:0-69820 GCA_963675405.1 Cosmorhoe ocellata
ACTCACAGAAAGTTTATAAAATTTGAAAATTACACTAAAATACACGAAATTTTACTAAGTTTGGGGACTAAAACGACAAAAATATATACGAAAAGTTACTGCTGGGTTTCGCCAGCAGTTATTCACAATATGAGACACAATAATAACACTTGAGATTCACAAAAACCGAAAGTTCAGAAACTTTTAAGTTTGATTCGCAGTATTTGTATAGGGAAATATCGATCGGGTATGAGGACTTTTTGAAAAGTGGTCGGACAATGTTTTGATTTTCTGTGTGCTAATTCGTTCTTTTATTTTACAGGTGCTCGCTGGTGGGCTGCAGGCAGCGTTTTGGGTGCGGCAGAAGAAGAAATCAACTCACAGAAAGTTTATAAAATTTGAAAATTACACTAAAATACACGAAATTTTACTAAGTTTGGGGACTAAAACGACAAAAATATATACGAAAAGTTACTGCTGGGTTTCGCCAGCAGTTATTCACAATATGAGACACAATAATAACACTTGAGATTCACAAAAACCGAAAGTTCAGAAACTTTTAAGTTTGATTCGCAGTATTTGTATAGGGAAATATCGATCGGGTATGAGGACTTTTTGAAAAGTGGTCGGACAATGTTTTGATTTTCTGTGTGCTAATTCGTTCTTTTATGTTACAGGTGCTCGCTGGTGGGCTGCAGGCAGCGTTTTGGGTGCGGCAGAAGAAGAAATCAACTCACAGAAAGTTTATAAAATTTGAAAATTACACTAAAATACACGAAATTTTACTAAGTTTGGGGACTAAAACGACAAAAATATATACGAAAAGTTACTGCTGGGTTTCGCCAGCAGTTATTCACAATATGAGACACAATAATAACACTTGAGATTCACAAAAACCGAAAGTTCAGAAACTTTTAAGTTTGATTCGCAGTATTTGTATAGGGAAATATCGATCGGGTATGAGGACTTTTTGAAAAGTGGTCGGACAATGTTTTGATTTTCTGTGTGCTAATTCGTTCTTTTATGTTACAGGTGCTCGCTGGTGGGCTGCAGGCAGCGTTTTGGGTGCGGCAGAAGAAGAAATCAACTCACAGAAAGTTTATAAAATTTGAAAATTACACTAAAATACACGAAATTTTACTAAGTTTGGGGACTAAAACGACAAAAATATATACGAAAAGTTACTGCTGGGTTTCGCCAGCAGTTATTCACAATATGAGACACAATAATAACACTTGAGATTCACAAAAACCGAAAGTTCAGAAACTTTTAAGTTTGATTCGCAGTATTTGTATAGGGAAATATCGATCGGGTATGAGGACTTTTTGAAAAGTGGTCGGACAATGTTTTGATTTTCTGTGTGCTAATTCGTTCTTTTATGTTACAGGTGCTCGCTGGTGGGCTGCAGGCAGCGTTTTGGGTGCGGCAGAAGAAGAAATCAACTCACAGAAAGTTTATAAAATTTGAAAATTACACTAAAATACACGAAATTTTACTAAGTTTGGGGACTAAAACGACAAAAATATATACGAAAAGTTACTGCTGGGTTTCGCCAGCAGTTATTCACAATATGAGACACAATAATAACACTTGAGATTCACAAAAACCGAAAGTTCAGAAACTTTTAAGTTTGATTCGCAGTATTTGTATAGGGAAATATCGATCGGGTATGAGGACTTTTTGAAAAGTGGTCGGACAATGTTTTGATTTTCTGTGTGCTAATTCGTTCTTTTATGTTACAGGTGCTCGCTGGTGGGCTGCAGGCAGCGTTTTGGGTGCGGCAGAAGAAGAAATCAACTCACAGAAAGTTTATAAAATTTGAAAATTACACTAAAATACACGAAATTTTACTAAGTTTGGGGACTAAAACGACAAAAATATATACGAAAAGTTACTGCTGGGTTTCGCCAGCAGTTATTCACAATATGAGACACAATAATAACACTTGAGATTCACAAAAACCGAAAGTTCAGAAACTTTTAAGTTTGATTCGCAGTATTTGTATAGGGAAATATCGATCGGGTATGAGGACTTTTTGAAAAGTGGTCGGACAATGTTTTGATTTTCTGTGTGCTAATTCGTTCTTTTATGTTACAGGTGCTCGCTGGTGGGCTGCAGGCAGCGTTTTGGGTGCGGCAGAAGAAGAAATCAACTCACAGAAAGTTTATAAAATTTGAAAATTACACTAAAATACACGAAATTTTACTAAGTTTGGGGACTAAAACGACAAAAATATATACGAAAAGTTACTGCTGGGTTTCGCCAGCAGTTATTCACAATATGAGACACAATAATAACACTTGAGATTCACAAAAACCGAAAGTTCAGAAACTTTTAAGTTTGATTCGCAGTATTTGTATAGGGAAATATCGATCGGGTATGAGGACTTTTTGAAAAGTGGTCGGACAATGTTTTGATTTTCTGTGTGCTAATTCGTTCTTTTATGTTACAGGTGCTCGCTGGTGGGCTGCAGGCAGCGTTTTGGGTGCGGCAGAAGAAGAAATCAACTCACAGAAAGTTTATAAAATTTGAAAATTACACTAAAATACACGAAATTTTACTAAGTTTGGGGACTAAAACGACAAAAATATATACGAAAAGTTACTGCTGGGTTTCGCCAGCAGTTATTCACAATATGAGACACAATAATAACACTTGAGATTCACAAAAACCGAAAGTTCAGAAACTTTTAAGTTTGATTCGCAGTATTTGTATAGGGAAATATCGATCGGGTATGAGGACTTTTTGAAAAGTGGTCGGACAATGTTTTGATTTTCTGTGTGCTAATTCGTTCTTTTATGTTACAGGTGCTCGCTGGTGGGCTGCAGGCAGCGTTTTGGGTGCGGCAGAAGAAGAAATCAACTCACAGAAAGTTTATAAAATTTGAAAATTACACTAAAATACACGAAATTTTACTAAGTTTGGGGACTAAAACGACAAAAATATATACGAAAAGTTACTGCTGGGTTTCGCCAGCAGTTATTCACAATATGAGACACAATAATAACACTTGAGATTCACAAAAACCGAAAGTTCAGAAACTTTTAAGTTTGATTCGCAGTATTTGTATAGGGAAATATCGATCGGGTATGAGGACTTTTTGAAAAGTGGTCGGACAATGTTTTGATTTTCTGTGTGCTAATTCGTTCTTTTATGTTACAGGTGCTCGCTGGTGGGCTGCAGGCAGCGTTTTGGGTGCGGCAGAAGAAGAAATCAACTCACAGAAAGTTTATAAAATTTGAAAATTACACTAAAATACACGAAATTTTACTAAGTTTGGGGACTAAAACGACAAAAATATATACGAAAAGTTACTGCTGGGTTTCGCCAGCAGTTATTCACAATATGAGACACAATAATAACACTTGAGATTCACAAAAACCGAAAGTTCAGAAACTTTTAAGTTTGATTCGCAGTATTTGTATAGGGAAATATCGATCGGGTATGAGGACTTTTTGAAAAGTGGTCGGACAATGTTTTGATTTTCTGTGTGCTAATTCGTTCTTTTATGTTACAGGTGCTCGCTGGTGGGCTGCAGGCAGCGTTTTGGGTGCGGCAGAAGAAGAAATCAACTCACAGAAAGTTTATAAAATTTGAAAATTACACTAAAATACACGAAATTTTACTAAGTTTGGGGACTAAAACGACAAAAATATATACGAAAAGTTACTGCTGGGTTTCGCCAGCAGTTATTCACAATATGAGACACAATAATAACACTTGAGATTCACAAAAACCGAAAGTTCAGAAACTTTTAAGTTTGATTCGCAGTATTTGTATAGGGAAATATCGATCGGGTATGAGGACTTTTTGAAAAGTGGTCGGACAATGTTTTGATTTTCTGTGTGCTAATTCGTTCTTTTATGTTACAGGTGCTCGCTGGTGGGCTGCAGGCAGCGTTTTGGGTGCGGCAGAAGAAGAAATCAACTCACAGAAAGTTTATAAAATTTGAAAATTACACTAAAATACACGAAATTTTACTAAGTTTGGGGACTAAAACGACAAAAATATATACGAAAAGTTACTGCTGGGTTTCGCCAGCAGTTATTCACAATATGAGACACAATAATAACACTTGAGATTCACAAAAACCGAAAGTTCAGAAACTTTTAAGTTTGATTCGCAGTATTTGTATAGGGAAATATCGATCGGGTATGAGGACTTTTTGAAAAGTGGTCGGACAATGTTTTGATTTTCTGTGTGCTAATTCGTTCTTTTATGTTACAGGTGCTCGCTGGTGGGCTGCAGGCAGCGTTTTGGGTGCGGCAGAAGAAGAAATCAACTCACAGAAAGTTTATAAAATTTGAAAATTACACTAAAATACACGAAATTTTACTAAGTTTGGGGACTAAAACGACAAAAATATATACGAAAAGTTACTGCTGGGTTTCGCCAGCAGTTATTCACAATATGAGACACAATAATAACACTTGAGATTCACAAAAACCGAAAGTTCAGAAACTTTTAAGTTTGATTCGCAGTATTTGTATAGGGAAATATCGATCGGGTATGAGGACTTTTTGAAAAGTGGTCGGACAATGTTTTGATTTTCTGTGTGCTAATTCGTTCTTTTATGTTACAGGTGCTCGCTGGTGGGCTGCAGGCAGCGTTTTGGGTGCGGCAGAAGAAGAAATCAACTCACAGAAAGTTTATAAAATTTGAAAATTACACTAAAATACACGAAATTTTACTAAGTTTGGGGACTAAAACGACAAAAATATATACGAAAAGTTACTGCTGGGTTTCGCCAGCAGTTATTCACAATATGAGACACAATAATAACACTTGAGATTCACAAAAACCGAAAGTTCAGAAACTTTTAAGTTTGATTCGCAGTATTTGTATAGGGAAATATCGATCGGGTATGAGGACTTTTTGAAAAGTGGTCGGACAATGTTTTGATTTTCTGTGTGCTAATTCGTTCTTTTATGTTACAGGTGCTCGCTGGTGGGCTGCAGGCAGCGTTTTGGGTGCGGCAGAAGAAGAAATCAACTCACAGAAAGTTTATAAAATTTGAAAATTACACTAAAATACACGAAATTTTACTAAGTTTGGGGACTAAAACGACAAAAATATATACGAAAAGTTACTGCTGGGTTTCGCCAGCAGTTATTCACAATATGAGACACAATAATAACACTTGAGATTCACAAAAACCGAAAGTTCAGAAACTTTTAAGTTTGATTCGCAGTATTTGTATAGGGAAATATCGATCGGGTATGAGGACTTTTTGAAAAGTGGTCGGACAATGTTTTGATTTTCTGTGTGCTAATTCGTTCTTTTATGTTACAGGTGCTCGCTGGTGGGCTGCAGGCAGCGTTTTGGGTGCGGCAGAAGAAGAAATCAACTCACAGAAAGTTTATAAAATTTGAAAATTACACTAAAATACACGAAATTTTACTAAGTTTGGGGACTAAAACGACAAAAATATATACGAAAAGTTACTGCTGGGTTTCGCCAGCAGTTATTCACAATATGAGACACAATAATAACACTTGAGATTCACAAAAACCGAAAGTTCAGAAACTTTTAAGTTTGATTCGCAGTATTTGTATAGGGAAATATCGATCGGGTATGAGGACTTTTTGAAAAGTGGTCGGACAATGTTTTGATTTTCTGTGTGCTAATTCGTTCTTTTATGTTACAGGTGCTCGCTGGTGGGCTGCAGGCAGCGTTTTGGGTGCGGCAGAAGAAGAAATCAACTCACAGAAAGTTTATAAAATTTGAAAATTACACTAAAATACACGAAATTTTACTAAGTTTGGGGACTAAAACGACAAAAATATATACGAAAAGTTACTGCTGGGTTTCGCCAGCAGTTATTCACAATATGAGACACAATAATAACACTTGAGATTCACAAAAACCGAAAGTTCAGAAACTTTTAAGTTTGATTCGCAGTATTTGTATAGGGAAATATCGATCGGGTATGAGGACTTTTTGAAAAGTGGTCGGACAATGTTTTGATTTTCTGTGTGCTAATTCGTTCTTTTATGTTACAGGTGCTCGCTGGTGGGCTGCAGGCAGCGTTTTGGGTGCGGCAGAAGAAGAAATCAACTCACAGAAAGTTTATAAAATTTGAAAATTACACTAAAATACACGAAATTTTACTAAGTTTGGGGACTAAAACGACAAAAATATATACGAAAAGTTACTGCTGGGTTTCGCCAGCAGTTATTCACAATATGAGACACAATAATAACACTTGAGATTCACAAAAACCGAAAGTTCAGAAACTTTTAAGTTTGATTCGCAGTATTTGTATAGGGAAATATCGATCGGGTATGAGGACTTTTTGAAAAGTGGTCGGACAATGTTTTGATTTTCTGTGTGCTAATTCGTTCTTTTATGTTACAGGTGCTCGCTGGTGGGCTGCAGGCAGCGTTTTGGGTGCGGCAGAAGAAGAAATCAACTCACAGAAAGTTTATAAAATTTGAAAATTACACTAAAATACACGAAATTTTACTAAGTTTGGGGACTAAAACGACAAAAATATATACGAAAAGTTACTGCTGGGTTTCGCCAGCAGTTATTCACAATATGAGACACAATAATAACACTTGAGATTCACAAAAACCGAAAGTTCAGAAACTTTTAAGTTTGATTCGCAGTATTTGTATAGGGAAATATCGATCGGGTATGAGGACTTTTTGAAAAGTGGTCGGACAATGTTTTGATTTTCTGTGTGCTAATTCGTTCTTTTATGTTACAGGTGCTCGCTGGTGGGCTGCAGGCAGCGTTTTGGGTGCGGCAGAAGAAGAAATCAACTCACAGAAAGTTTATAAAATTTGAAAATTACACTAAAATACACGAAATTTTACTAAGTTTGGGGACTAAAACGACAAAAATATATACGAAAAGTTACTGCTGGGTTTCGCCAGCAGTTATTCACAATATGAGACACAATAATAACACTTGAGATTCACAAAAACCGAAAGTTCAGAAACTTTTAAGTTTGATTCGCAGTATTTGTATAGGGAAATATCGATCGGGTATGAGGACTTTTTGAAAAGTGGTCGGACAATGTTTTGATTTTCTGTGTGCTAATTCGTTCTTTTATGTTACAGGTGCTCGCTGGTGGGCTGCAGGCAGCGTTTTGGGTGCGGCAGAAGAAGAAATCAACTCACAGAAAGTTTATAAAATTTGAAAATTACACTAAAATACACGAAATTTTACTAAGTTTGGGGACTAAAACGACAAAAATATATACGAAAAGTTACTGCTGGGTTTCGCCAGCAGTTATTCACAATATGAGACACAATAATAACACTTGAGATTCACAAAAACCGAAAGTTCAGAAACTTTTAAGTTTGATTCGCAGTATTTGTATAGGGAAATATCGATCGGGTATGAGGACTTTTTGAAAAGTGGTCGGACAATGTTTTGATTTTCTGTGTGCTAATTCGTTCTTTTATGTTACAGGTGCTCGCTGGTGGGCTGCAGGCAGCGTTTTGGGTGCGGCAGAAGAAGAAATCAACTCACAGAAAGTTTATAAAATTTGAAAATTACACTAAAATACACGAAATTTTACTAAGTTTGGGGACTAAAACGACAAAAATATATACGAAAAGTTACTGCTGGGTTTCGCCAGCAGTTATTCACAATATGAGACACAATAATAACACTTGAGATTCACAAAAACCGAAAGTTCAGAAACTTTTAAGTTTGATTCGCAGTATTTGTATAGGGAAATATCGATCGGGTATGAGGACTTTTTGAAAAGTGGTCGGACAATGTTTTGATTTTCTGTGTGCTAATTCGTTCTTTTATGTTACAGGTGCTCGCTGGTGGGCTGCAGGCAGCGTTTTGGGTGCGGCAGAAGAAGAAATCAACTCACAGAAAGTTTATAAAATTTGAAAATTACACTAAAATACACGAAATTTTACTAAGTTTGGGGACTAAAACGACAAAAATATATACGAAAAGTTACTGCTGGGTTTCGCCAGCAGTTATTCACAATATGAGACACAATAATAACACTTGAGATTCACAAAAACCGAAAGTTCAGAAACTTTTAAGTTTGATTCGCAGTATTTGTATAGGGAAATATCGATCGGGTATGAGGACTTTTTGAAAAGTGGTCGGACAATGTTTTGATTTTCTGTGTGCTAATTCGTTCTTTTATGTTACAGGTGCTCGCTGGTGGGCTGCAGGCAGCGTTTTGGGTGCGGCAGAAGAAGAAATCAACTCACAGAAAGTTTATAAAATTTGAAAATTACACTAAAATACACGAAATTTTACTAAGTTTGGGGACTAAAACGACAAAAATATATACGAAAAGTTACTGCTGGGTTTCGCCAGCAGTTATTCACAATATGAGACACAATAATAACACTTGAGATTCACAAAAACCGAAAGTTCAGAAACTTTTAAGTTTGATTCGCAGTATTTGTATAGGGAAATATCGATCGGGTATGAGGACTTTTTGAAAAGTGGTCGGACAATGTTTTGATTTTCTGTGTGCTAATTCGTTCTTTTATGTTACAGGTGCTCGCTGGTGGGCTGCAGGCAGCGTTTTGGGTGCGGCAGAAGAAGAAATCAACTCACAGAAAGTTTATAAAATTTGAAAATTACACTAAAATACACGAAATTTTACTAAGTTTGGGGACTAAAACGACAAAAATATATACGAAAAGTTACTGCTGGGTTTCGCCAGCAGTTATTCACAATATGAGACACAATAATAACACTTGAGATTCACAAAAACCGAAAGTTCAGAAACTTTTAAGTTTGATTCGCAGTATTTGTATAGGGAAATATCGATCGGGTATGAGGACTTTTTGAAAAGTGGTCGGACAATGTTTTGATTTTCTGTGTGCTAATTCGTTCTTTTATGTTACAGGTGCTCGCTGGTGGGCTGCAGGCAGCGTTTTGGGTGCGGCAGAAGAAGAAATCAACTCACAGAAAGTTTATAAAATTTGAAAATTACACTAAAATACACGAAATTTTACTAAGTTTGGGGACTAAAACGACAAAAATATATACGAAAAGTTACTGCTGGGTTTCGCCAGCAGTTATTCACAATATGAGACACAATAATAACACTTGAGATTCACAAAAACCGAAAGTTCAGAAACTTTTAAGTTTGATTCGCAGTATTTGTATAGGGAAATATCGATCGGGTATGAGGACTTTTTGAAAAGTGGTCGGACAATGTTTTGATTTTCTGTGTGCTAATTCGTTCTTTTATGTTACAGGTGCTCGCTGGTGGGCTGCAGGCAGCGTTTTGGGTGCGGCAGAAGAAGAAATCAACTCACAGAAAGTTTATAAAATTTGAAAATTACACTAAAATACACGAAATTTTACTAAGTTTGGGGACTAAAACGACAAAAATATATACGAAAAGTTACTGCTGGGTTTCGCCAGCAGTTATTCACAATATGAGACACAATAATAACACTTGAGATTCACAAAAACCGAAAGTTCAGAAACTTTTAAGTTTGATTCGCAGTATTTGTATAGGGAAATATCGATCGGGTATGAGGACTTTTTGAAAAGTGGTCGGACAATGTTTTGATTTTCTGTGTGCTAATTCGTTCTTTTATGTTACAGGTGCTCGCTGGTGGGCTGCAGGCAGCGTTTTGGGTGCGGCAGAAGAAGAAATCAACTCACAGAAAGTTTATAAAATTTGAAAATTACACTAAAATACACGAAATTTTACTAAGTTTGGGGACTAAAACGACAAAAATATATACGAAAAGTTACTGCTGGGTTTCGCCAGCAGTTATTCACAATATGAGACACAATAATAACACTTGAGATTCACAAAAACCGAAAGTTCAGAAACTTTTAAGTTTGATTCGCAGTATTTGTATAGGGAAATATCGATCGGGTATGAGGACTTTTTGAAAAGTGGTCGGACAATGTTTTGATTTTCTGTGTGCTAATTCGTTCTTTTATGTTACAGGTGCTCGCTGGTGGGCTGCAGGCAGCGTTTTGGGTGCGGCAGAAGAAGAAATCAACTCACAGAAAGTTTATAAAATTTGAAAATTACACTAAAATACACGAAATTTTACTAAGTTTGGGGACTAAAACGACAAAAATATATACGAAAAGTTACTGCTGGGTTTCGCCAGCAGTTATTCACAATATGAGACACAATAATAACACTTGAGATTCACAAAAACCGAAAGTTCAGAAACTTTTAAGTTTGATTCGCAGTATTTGTATAGGGAAATATCGATCGGGTATGAGGACTTTTTGAAAAGTGGTCGGACAATGTTTTGATTTTCTGTGTGCTAATTCGTTCTTTTATGTTACAGGTGCTCGCTGGTGGGCTGCAGGCAGCGTTTTGGGTGCGGCAGAAGAAGAAATCAACTCACAGAAAGTTTATAAAATTTGAAAATTACACTAAAATACACGAAATTTTACTAAGTTTGGGGACTAAAACGACAAAAATATATACGAAAAGTTACTGCTGGGTTTCGCCAGCAGTTATTCACAATATGAGACACAATAATAACACTTGAGATTCACAAAAACCGAAAGTTCAGAAACTTTTAAGTTTGATTCGCAGTATTTGTATAGGGAAATATCGATCGGGTATGAGGACTTTTTGAAAAGTGGTCGGACAATGTTTTGATTTTCTGTGTGCTAATTCGTTCTTTTATGTTACAGGTGCTCGCTGGTGGGCTGCAGGCAGCGTTTTGGGTGCGGCAGAAGAAGAAATCAACTCACAGAAAGTTTATAAAATTTGAAAATTACACTAAAATACACGAAATTTTACTAAGTTTGGGGACTAAAACGACAAAAATATATACGAAAAGTTACTGCTGGGTTTCGCCAGCAGTTATTCACAATATGAGACACAATAATAACACTTGAGATTCACAAAAACCGAAAGTTCAGAAACTTTTAAGTTTGATTCGCAGTATTTGTATAGGGAAATATCGATCGGGTATGAGGACTTTTTGAAAAGTGGTCGGACAATGTTTTGATTTTCTGTGTGCTAATTCGTTCTTTTATGTTACAGGTGCTCGCTGGTGGGCTGCAGGCAGCGTTTTGGGTGCGGCAGAAGAAGAAATCAACTCACAGAAAGTTTATAAAATTTGAAAATTACACTAAAATACACGAAATTTTACTAAGTTTGGGGACTAAAACGACAAAAATATATACGAAAAGTTACTGCTGGGTTTCGCCAGCAGTTATTCACAATATGAGACACAATAATAACACTTGAGATTCACAAAAACCGAAAGTTCAGAAACTTTTAAGTTTGATTCGCAGTATTTGTATAGGGAAATATCGATCGGGTATGAGGACTTTTTGAAAAGTGGTCGGACAATGTTTTGATTTTCTGTGTGCTAATTCGTTCTTTTATGTTACAGGTGCTCGCTGGTGGGCTGCAGGCAGCGTTTTGGGTGCGGCAGAAGAAGAAATCAACTCACAGAAAGTTTATAAAATTTGAAAATTACACTAAAATACACGAAATTTTACTAAGTTTGGGGACTAAAACGACAAAAATATATACGAAAAGTTACTGCTGGGTTTCGCCAGCAGTTATTCACAATATGAGACACAATAATAACACTTGAGATTCACAAAAACCGAAAGTTCAGAAACTTTTAAGTTTGATTCGCAGTATTTGTATAGGGAAATATCGATCGGGTATGAGGACTTTTTGAAAAGTGGTCGGACAATGTTTTGATTTTCTGTGTGCTAATTCGTTCTTTTATGTTACAGGTGCTCGCTGGTGGGCTGCAGGCAGCGTTTTGGGTGCGGCAGAAGAAGA
Organism: Cosmorhoe ocellata; assembly: GCA_963675405.1. Lineage (NCBI taxonomy): Eukaryota > Metazoa > Arthropoda > Insecta > Lepidoptera > Geometridae > Cosmorhoe > Cosmorhoe ocellata. Next base: position 11,711 of record CAVLYT010000010.1, read on the forward strand.
AATCAACTCACAGAAAGTTTATAAAATTTGAAAATTACACTAAAATACACGAAATTTTACTAAGTTTGGGGACTAAAACGACAAAAATATATACGAAAAGTTACTGCTGGGTTTCGCCAGCAGTTATTCACAATATGAGACACAATAATAACACTTGAGATTCACAAAAACCGAAAGTTCAGAAACTTTTAAGTTTGATTCGCAGTATTTGTATAGGGAAATATCGATCGGGTATGAGGACTTTTTGAAAAGTGGTCGGACAATGTTTTGATTTTCTGTGTGCTAATTCGTTCTTTTATGTTACAGGTGCTCGCTGGTGGGCTGCAGGCAGCGTTTTGGGTGCGGCAGAAGAAGAAATCAACTCACAGAAAGTTTATAAAATTTGAAAATTACACTAAAATACACGAAATTTTACTAAGTTTGGGGACTAAAACGACAAAAATATATACGAAAAGTTACTGCTGGGTTTCGCCAGCAGTTATTCACAATATGAGACACAATAATAACACTTGAGATTCACAAAAACCGAAAGTTCAGAAACTTTTAAGTTTGATTCGCAGTGGTTAGGTTAGGTTAGGTTAGGTTAGGTTAGGTTAGGTTAGGTTGGGACCACGGACCTGCTAGGTTGTCCTAGTGGGCGGGGAGGTGAATCCCGACGTGGCGCGTCCCCAGGTGGCGGATAGGGGAACGGCCTCCAGATATGGGGGCTACCGGTATACCGGCGCGGACCAAACACTAGGGGGGGGGGGGCCCGACGCGGAGGGCGTTGTGGTGGTTGCTTCTCTGCGCGTCCTTCTGGTGTAGCAGAAGGCGCAGTAGACGAGGCGGGGACGTGCTCGGTGTGCATTTCCCAGTTGTTAGTTGGCAAAGGACACTCGCCTCGTTCCCGCGCCAGCTTTCGACCGTTTGGTACCACATTAGCAGGGTCGGGGAGACCCTCGTGTGGGACCGAATGATCCTGGGGTCCTTGACGAGCAGATTGGCCCACGTCTGTTTCGTCACTGGATCTCGGGAGGGGCGGCGGCCCTTTTGCGAGGGGGGGCCGTCGTATGCATCCAGCAGGCAAGAAGGGATTTTATCCCTCCTTGCAAAACGTCCGCCCGCTCGGTATTCGCTGGGTCGGGGAGACCTTTGTGGGACCGAGTGGAGGAGGGTATGGGGGCTTCTTCCACGAGTCTCTTCATTGAGGGTGCAGTGGTTGAAGCGGGGACGTGCTTGGTGTGTGTGTGCCCGAAAGGGAAGGTGGATTCCGCGAGTGTAATCCACTGCACGCACCCAAGCAGGCATTAGAGATGGGATCTCAGTGCCGGCGTCTCGCCGCAAGGTATTCGCAGAGTCGGGGAGACTCTTGTGGGACTGAGCGGCGCGCTGGGTTTCGTGGGTAGTCGGAGTGAGGGCTCCCGGCTACCCGTACAACGAACCCAGGGAGGGCGGCAGTTAACATGAGTGACGTGTTCTGCCGTACGCACCGGGAGGGTGCTGGAGTGGCTTGCCACTCCGGGGAAGGGCTGCGGCCTGCAGCACTTTGCGAGAAGGGAACCGGTGCGTTCCGTATGGAGATCCCGGATCCCTTTGACATGCATCGAGGCTGGTCACCGGGGAGGTTTAGTGAGTGCTCCGTCGTTTTTTAGACGGACAACCTCACATATTCCGCTTGCACCCTCAATGCGAGTGGAAATCTGGTTGCAGATTCCTCCTCGTCAAAAAACAAAAAAAAAAAAAAAAAAAAAAAAAAAAAAAAGGTTAGGTTGGGAACGCCGTCGTGCCACGACTGTGGCGCGACGGAGGACACGGCGCAGCACACCCTCGAGGTGTGCCCGTCGTGGTCCGAGCCGCGCCACGCCCTGGTCGCGGCAGTGGGGCCGGACCTCTCGCTTCCCAGCGTGGTTCATTCCATGCTGGAGAGCGAGGGGGCCTGGGCAGCGGTCGCCTCCTTCTGCGAGGACGTGATGTCCCAGAAGGAGGCGGCAGAGCGCGCGCGGGAGGAAGATCCTCTCGCGGCGCCTCTGCGTAGGCGGAGAAGAGGTGGGAGAAGGCGGCCATAGTCGCCTCCTCTCCCTCTGGTGATGGATAGCGGGAGGCAGGCGTGGGGACGCCTCCTCCCGCATTGCACATATCCATCACCCCCGTCGGACGGGAACGACTGAGCACCCGCAGTCGTTCCCGGGGCCCCCCCTTTGCAAGGGGGGGGCGTGGAGGCCCCGCTGTCAAGGCGGGTGGTCGTCGGCGGGGGACTGGATGAAAAGGCTCCTGCCGGTTTCCCAGTCCCTCACCACATAGACGACGCCGGAGTGCCGCTGGGTTGTTTAGTGGGTATACCGGTCGTAGGACCGGGGAGTCCCACATACCCCTCCCATCCCCATGGGAGGGGATGCGTAACGCATTTTTCCCAGCGTCAAAAAAAAAAAAAAAAAAAAAAAAAAAAAAAAAAAAAAAAAAAAAAAAAGGTTAGGTTAGGTTAGGTTAGGTTAGGTTAGGTTTTTTTTTTTTTTTTTTTTTTTTTTTTTTTAGATTTTTTAGGTTAGGTTAGGTTAGGTTAGGTTAGGTTAGGTTAGGTTAGGTTAGGTTAGGTTAGGTTAGGTTAGGTTAGGTTAGGTTAGGTTAGGTTAGGTTAGGTTAGGTTAGGTTAGGTTAGGTTAGGTTAGGTTAGGTTAGGTTAGGTTGGGGGACCCCCCACAGTGCTTGCGTCCACGTCGCGTCCCCTGGAAACGACTCAGTCTGACCACCGTAACGGAGTGGCAGACTGAGCTCGGCTAAAGTGCACTGTGCGTTGTAGAGTTTTTATGCGGGAATCTACAACACCGGCGGAGGCTATGCCTAAAAAATTTGTGCGGGACGCCTCCGGGCGTTTCCTAAAAGGCCCTTCTCAGGGCCAACCCAAAGGCCCTTCTCAGGGCCAACCAAAAGGCCCTTCTCAGGGCCAACTCGAAGGCCCTTCTCAGGGCCATACCGACGAGCGCGCGTCGGTTGCGGTGGCTGCATCCGCAGTCAGCCTATTTGGCAGTGCGGGCGAGCTGTCGGACTCCGACAGTGAGTCGGACGTTGGTCCGATCGCGATCGAGGGAGGACCGCTCAAGCGGGCCTTCATGAAGGACGGGTCCAGCTCGGACTCGTCCAGGAAAGGGAGGTCGAGGCGCAAGGTGAAGGCCAAAAAGCCTTCATCTGTAGCTGCCATCGCCGACACCCACGACGTGGGTTTGGAGGACGCGCGACGCCAGCTGAGCCTGACCCGTCGGGCGCAGCTCCAGCAGGACCTGGAGGAGCAGGTCGCTGCCAAGGAGCAGCAGGCGCGCACCGCGCGGGCCAAGGCCGGGTACGGCGCATCCTGCGTGCTGTACGCCGACCACTCCCTGGTCGAGCTGGAGCGCATGGCGCAGGAGGACGCGGAGGAGATCACCCAGGTCGCCTCCAAGTCCTCCAACCTGAAGGGGACTTTTCAGAAGTCTCTGAAAAGTAGGGCCGCGAGCATGCGTGGCATCGTCTGTGAGCTTGTGCAGCGCACAGCCACGGACGAGACGCGGCAGCTGCAGGCGAAAGTCGACCGCCTGCAGTCGGAGGTCAGCCAGCTGCACACGAAGCTGGCTGAAGCCACGGCCCGACCTACGCAGGCGGAGCCTAGGCCGGCGGCGGAAGTTCCCTCTTCCTCCTCCAACCTTGAGGATATCATCCGCAAGGTTGTGATGGAGGAAAGGGCCTTCACAAGAGCCTGCCTCGATGGCATCGAGGACAGGCTCCTGCCCGAAAAGCGCCTCCGACCGCCGCTAGCGGCGGACAAGAGGCAGAATAAGCCGGGGCCATCCTCCCAAAAGGAGGACCCCCTTCTCCCTTCTACCACTCCGTCCAACCAGCCTTGGACGAAAGTGGTCAAGAGGGGAAAGGGCAAGGCCAAGAAGACGGGAACGGCCGCCGCCCCTACCACCCCTGCCCCCACCCCTTCCTGCCCGTCCCAGGCGACAGGCAAGGGAAGGGGAAAGGGTAAGGGGAAGGGGAAGAAAACGGCCCCCAAGCCCGCCGCCGCTGCCCCCGCAGCCGAAAGGGCCTCCGCCGGTGGGAGGAAACCTTTGGTTCCTCCCAAATCTGCAGCCGTCGTGGTGACGCTCACCGCGGAGGCTGCTGAACGCGGGGAGACGTACGAGTCCGTCCTCAAACGGGCTCGTACCAACGCCGATCCCACCCAACTCGGGATCGGAGCGGTCACGTGCCGCCGGACCCAAGCCGGGGCTCGAATCTTCGAGTTCCCGGGGGCCCAGGGCGGCACAAACGCGGACCTCTTCGCAACCAAGTTGCGAGAGGTCATCGCGGACGCAGCCAAAGTGGCTAGGCCAGTTAAGTCTGCGGCCTTGGAGGTGACCGATCTGGACGATTCGGTCACCAAAGAGGAGGTGGTATCGGCGATCGCAGCTGTAGGGGGCTGCGATGTCGCAGCGGTGCAAGGCCGGGACATCAGACCCGGCCGCGGTGGCATGGGCACTATCCGCCTCGAGTGCCCAGTCGTCGCGGCCAAAGCCGTCCTCGCGAAAGGACGGTTCTCGGTAGGGTTCAGCACCTGCCGAGTCCGAGCACTTGAAGATCAGCCTATGCGCTGCTTCAAGTGCTTCGGAATCGGACACACGCGGGCCCTCTGTCCGTCCCTGGTGGATAGGACGGACAGTTGCTACCGCTGCGGCCAGGACGGGCACAAGTCTGTCTCCTGCACGGCCGCCACGCCGCGCTGTGCAATATGCGCAGCCAGCGGTCGCCCAGCGGGGCACATTATGAAGGGGAGGAACTGCAGGCCTCCCCTAAAGAAGGGCAAAGCGCAGGCGACGGCCCCGCCTGCCGCTGAGACCGCCGACCCCGAAGCGGGAGCCTCGGCGGCTGATGAGGAGGGTGCGATGTCCGAATGATGGATAGGCATCGCATCCTCCAGGCGAACACCAACCACTGCAAAACAGCCCAGGACCTGCTCATGCAGGTCATGGCTGAGTGGTTGGTGGACGTGGCGGTAGTCGCCGAGCCGTACTCGGTCCCCGACAGTTGGTTGGGTGATCGAGACGGCTTGGTAGCTTTGTTGTCGCGGTCTTCCACAGACTCCCCTCCCCTCTCGCTTTTAGAGAGGGGACCGGGATACGTGGCCGCCGCGTGGGGAGAAATAGCCCTGGTGGGCGTGTACTTCTCCCCAAACCGCCCTCTACAGGACTTCGAGAACTTTCTCGAAGTCCTCACCGCTGTTGTCGGGAGGGCGGCGCCGCGCCAGGTCGCCGTGTTGGGTGACCTGAACGCCAAGTCGGCGGCCTGGGGCAACCCGGCCGCCTCTTGTAACGTCCGAGGGCGCGCCGTCGAGTTTTGGGCGGCGTCGTCTGGTGTGTCCCTCCTCAACAGGGGGGCGGTCCACACGTGTGTGCGGCAACGGGGAGGGTCAGTGGTGGACGTCTCGTTCGCCACCCCCGTCTTAGCCGCCCGCGTCGTGAACTGGCGGGTGGAGCTGGTGGAGACTTTGTCGGACCACCGCTACGTGCGGTTCGACGTCTCCACCCAGAGCCCCGGGAGGACGGCCCCCTCGGGCCGATCCCCCTTTCCGCGGTGGGCCCTTACCCGTCTCGATCGAGAGGCGGCTAAGGAGGCGGCGCTTGTCCAGGACTGGCTCGCCCCTCCGGTCGACGTCCTGGACGTGGACTCCGCAGCGGCCCAGCTGCGGAGGTCCCTGACCGAGGTGTGTGACTCCAGCATGCCTCGGTCCCGCCGCCCGCCTCCCCGACGCGCCGTTTATTGGTGGTCGGAGGGGCTAGCGGGGCTCCGGTCTGCCTGCGTGGCGGCAAGGCGGGCGTATGCGCGGAGTCGACGGCGCAGTCGGCGAGACCCCGAGCACGAGGACCTTCTGTACGCCTCCTACGTAGAGGCGAAGAAGGTCCTCAAGGCGGCAATGAGCGCCGCCAAAGACGCGGCGCGAGCCGAGATGCTCGAGGGTCTCGACAGGGACCCGTACGGGAGACCATACAAGGCGGTGCGGAATAAACTGCGCCCCTTTGGTCCCCCACTTACGGAGTCTCTGGAGCCGGCATTGCTGGATAGGGTGGTTCGGTCCCTGTTTCCTTCAGGGACCAACTTCACCCCACCAGTAATGGACCCTCCGCGGGGGGCAGCTCCGCCGGAGGAGGAGGTCCCTCCGGTCGAGGCGGAGGAACTTGGCGCGGAGATCATTCGCCTCCGCGCCAAGAAGACGGCCCCAGGGCCGGACGGCGTCCCCGCACGGGTGGTGGCCATCGCCACCACTCATATGGGGCAGAGGTTTCGGGACCTTTTCAGCGCGTGCTTCACGGCTGGAAGGTTCCCGAAACCCTGGAAGGAGGGGCAGTTGTGCCTCCTCCGAAAGGAGGGACGCCCGGCGGACTCCCCCTCGGCTTACCGACCCATCGTATTGCTCGATGAGGTCGGTAAGATGTTCGAGGGGATAATCGCCAGAAGGCTGAATGGCCTTCTGGCGGAGGCGGGGCCGAACCTGTCGGACGCCCAATTCGGTTTCCGAAGGGGGCGTTCGACGGTGGACGCGCTGGCCCGGCTGAAGGGCCAAGTGCGGGAGGCCGTGGAGGTGGGGGACGGGGTTTTGGCTGTGTCATTTGACATAGCCAACGCCTTTAACTCCGTCCCCCACTCGACGATACTTGAGGCGCTCCGTTACCACGGGGTGCCTCAGTATCTGCGGAGGTTGCTGGCCAGCTACCTGGAGGACCGAGCGGTCCTCCTGGTGGACAAGACTGGCCAGCTACGGCGGTACGGCGCGGGGTCTGGTGTTCCACAGGGGTCGGTCTTAGGCCCACTCCTGTGGAACATCGGTTTCGACTGGCTCCTGCGGGGAGCTCTCCTCCGGGGCACGAGTGTCATCTGCTATGCAGATGACACTCTCCTCACTGCCCGGGGGAGAGATTTCCGGGAGGCGGCGAGCCTGGCCTCTTCCGGCGGATCCCTGGTCGCAGGAAGGATCCGCCGGCTAGGATTGGGGGTTGCGCTGCACAAGACCGAGGCCGTGTTTTTCCACGGGCCTCGGCAGCGCATCCCCACTGACGCCCACATCGTGGTGGAGGGCGTCAGGGTCGAGGTGAAGGCCCAGATGAAATATCTGGGCCTTATACTCGACAGCAGGTGGCGCTTCAGCCCGCACTTTAGCGGGCTGTCAGCGCGCCTGCTGAAGGCCGCGGGGGCGCTTTCGTGGCTCCTCCCAAACCTGGGAGGGCCCAAAGCGCGATGCCGGCAGCTGTATGCCGGCATACTTAAAAGTATGGCCCTGTACGGGGCCCCGATCTGGGCGGACTCCCTCCATAGGAGGGAGAACGCCACCGCGATCCGCAGGCCCCAAAGGGCCATTGCGCAGCGGGTGGCGAGGGCCTACCGCTCAGTAGGCTTCGCGGCCTCATGCGCTCTGGCGGGCACCCCTCCTTGGGAGCTCGAGGCGTGGGTGCTCGCTAGAGTTTATGAGTGGACGGCGGGGCGCAGGGCTCTCGGGGAGCGCCCGGCCCCAGAAGAGCGGGAGGCCGTACGGCGAGAGGCGAGGGACGCAGTCGTCCAACACTGGACGGAGGACCTCGCCTCTGCCACGTTCGGCCGCAGAACGTTGGACGCTCTCGGGCCAATCCTCCGCGATTGGCTCGAGAGGTCCCACGGCTTCCTCTCTTTCCGTCTGGTGCAGGTGCTATCCGGGCATGGATGCTTCGGATCGTACCTGCACCGGATCGGAAGAGAGGGAACGCCGTCGTGCCACGCCTGTGGCGCGACGGAGGACACGGCGCAGCACACCCTCGAGGTGTGCCCGTCGTGGTCCGAGCCGCGCCACGCCCTGGTCGCGGCAGTGGGGCAGGACCTCTCGCTTCCCAGCGTGGTTCATTCCATGCTGGAGAGCGAGGGGGCCTGGGCAGCGGTCGCCTCTTTCTGCGAGGACGTGATGTCCCAGAAGGAGGCGGCAGAGCGCGCGCGGGAGGAAGATCCTCTCGCGGCGCCTCTGCGTAGGCGGAGAAGAGGTGGGAGAAGGCGGCCATAGTCGCCTCCTCTCCCTCTGGTGATGGATAGCGGGAGGCAGGCGTGGGGACGCCTCCTCCTGCATTGCACTTATCCATCACCCCCGTCGGACGGGAACGACTGAGCACTCGCAGTCGTTCCCGGGGCCCCCCCTCTGCAAGGGGGGGGCGTGGAGGCCCCGCTGTCAAGGCGGGCGGTCGTCGGCGGGGGACTGGATGAAAAGGCTCCTGCCGGTTTCCCAGTCCCTCACCACATAGACGACGCCGGAGTGCCGCTGGGTTGTTTAGTGGGTATACCGGTCGTAGGACCGGGGAGTCCCACATACCCCTCCCATCCCCATGGGAGGGGATGCGTAACGCATTTTTCCCAGCGTCAAAAAAAAAAAAAAAAAAAAAAAAAAAAAAAAAAAAAGGTTAGGTTAGGTTAGGTTAGGTTAGGTTAGGTTAGGTTAGGTTAGGTTAGGTTAGGTTAGGTTAGGTTAGGTTAGGTTAGGGGGACCCCCCACAGTGCTTGCGTCCACGTCGCGTCCCCTGGAAACGACTCAGTCTGACCACCGTAACGGAGTGGCAGACTGAGCTCGGCTAAAGTGCACTGTGCGTTGTAGAGCTTTATATGTCGGATCTACATCGAAAGCCGGAGGCTATGCCTAAGAAACTTGTGCGGGACGCCTCCGGGCGCTTCCAAAAAGGCCCTTCTCAGGGCCAACCCCAAGGCCCTTCTCAGGGCCAACCCCAAGGCCCTTCTCAGGGCCAACCCCAAGGCCCTTCTCAGGGCCAACTCCAAGGCCCTTCTCAGGGCCAACCCAAAGGCCCTTCTCAGGGCCAAAGCGAACTCTGTGTTCCTGGCGCCCCCGATGTCCCTGTGGGTGGGAATAGGGTGGAGTCAGGCATGGAGCTCGTGTCTGTGGAGGCATCCAGTGGCGCGGAAGCCTCGGATAGGGAGAGTTACAGCCGAAAGCGGCTGTCTTCCTCGTTCTTCGTGCCCGGGTTCGGTTATTTGGACTCGGACGCGGAGACCGAGGAGAGGGCGGTCGCCAAGGTGCATTCGGCCAGGAGAGGAAGGGGGAAGACCACCAAGGTGGTCCCCTCCAGGGAGGAGTTTTTGAGGCCCTCACCGGTGCCATCGGTGGAGCTGGAGGATGTCCTGCGTAGCAGGAGGTATAAGAAGGGGCAGGCTGCTGCCGTCGTCGACCTTGCGTCTGACACCGGATGTGATTCCGATGCCACCGCAGTGGTCGGCGACGTCAGCATCCTGAATGCTCAGGAATTGAGGGCACGAGCGGGCGAGGGGCTCGCCTGTGTTTTGGAAGTTGCCAGAAAGTCTGGCAACCTAAAGGGAGAATTTGTTGCTCGACTAAAGAGATCCGCCTCTACCATAAGGGAGGTGATTGAAGCTTTGGCGAGCAGGAGTGAAGCAGAGGAGACGCGTCGCCTTAGGGGTGAGAACGGCCGTCTGCGCCTAGAGGTCGAGTCCTGCAAGGCGGAGATTAAGGCGCTACGCCGGGGCTTCTCCGAGGCGAGGACGGAGGCCGCTGCTGCCACCACCGCTGCCGCTGCCGCTTCCAGTGCCTCTGGAACGGCTGCACCCCCAACCGTTCAGATGGGGGCTGAATTGGTGGAGGAGCTGAAGCGCTCCTTGACTGTCACGTTCGGGCAGATGTTGAATGCCCGACTGGCGGGGATCGAGGACCGGCTGATGCCCGAGCCGACGATTCGCCCACCACTGAGGGCAGATGCCAGGAAGGCGGTGCCAGCAACATCGCCACCAAAGCCGACGCCTGAGTCGACCCGCGTTCCCCCCTCTAAAGCGGGTAAGCGGGCTAATCCGGCCCCAAAGACTGCTGCCGCTCCCTCCGTGGCACCTGTTGCGGGTCCCTCCACGGCGACCCAAAGCTCGAGCGAGACTACTCCCCCCCCTACTGGCCCCCAGGCTGAGACCTGGGCGAAGGTGGTGGGGAGAAAAGGGAAGGGCAAGGGCAAGGGTAAGGTGAGCAAAGTGCCTCCGGCTGCTCCAGCTGCTGGTGCCTCTACCGCCACATTACCCAAGCCGAAGGCATCAGGGATCACGAAGGCGTCACTGAGGCCCGCCAAATCCGCGGCCGTCGTGCTGTCGCTGCAGCCAGAGGCCGTGGAGAGGGGGGTCACTTACAGTGATGCCCTCAAAGTAGCGCAAGAGAGGGTCGATCTCCGGGAGCTGGGGATTGACCAGGTGCGCTTCCGCCAGACGGCCACAGGAGCCAGGATGTTGGAGATTCCTGGCTCCGAAAGTGTGGAAAAGGCCGACAAGCTGGCGGAGAAGCTGCGTGGAGTCCTGTCCGACGTGGCCAACGTTGCCAGGCCCTTTAAATCCGTAGATTTGAGGATTACGGGCCTGGACGACTCAGCCACGAGGGACAGAGTGGCGGCGGCAGTCGCTGAGGCGGGAAGTTGCAGCGTGCAGCTCGTCAAGGCCGGGGAGATCCACCGCGGTTTTAGCGGCATCGGCTCCACCCTTGTCTCCTGCCCTGTTTCGGCAGCTAAAGTGCTGCTGGACAAGGGCAGACTTTTGATAGGATGGAGCTCGGTGCGAGTGGTGGCACTGGAGGCGCGGCCCATGCGCTGTTTCAGGTGCCTGGGTCTGGGGCATACGCGTCTCCAGTGTCCCGCCTCGGCCGACAGGGGTGACCTGTGCTTCCGATGTGGGGGCACTGGTCACCGGGCAAACAACTGCGGGAGGGTCGACCCACGCTGCGCTATATGCGCAGACTCGGGAAGACCTTCCGGGCACGTAATGGGAGGACGCAAATGCGTCCCCCCAAAGACGAAGGGAAAGGCCTTTGGGACACAGGCCACCCCCACGGCAGCGAATGCCGCCCCGGCCGAAGATCGCCATGGGGCGAGCGAGGAGGTTGAGATGGCTGACTAATGGATCAAGTCAGACATCACAACCTCCTCCAGACGAATCTGAACCACTGTGTCAGGGCCCAAGATCTGTTTATGCAGACCCTGGCGCAGTGGCAGACAGACGTGGCAGTTGCTGCGGAGCCGTACTACATTCCCCCCCACCCTTACTGGGCAGGGGACCTGGACGGTTCCGTGGCCATTGTGGCCAGAGCGGGGGGCAGCTCGCCTTTCTCGGTGGAGGAGAGGGGCTCGGGCTACGTGGTGGCCAAATGGGGGGAATATGCGATTGTCGGCGTATATTTCTCCCCCAATAGAACCGCTGCGGAGCTCGAGGACTTTGTTGGCCTCCTGACCACTGTGGTCAGAAGGCAGATGCCACGGCAGGTCTTCCTCTTGGGGGACCTGAACGCCAAGGCCACGGACTGGGGCAACCCCTCAACTGACTCTCGCGGAGAGATTGTCAGGGAGTGGGCAGCCGAAACAGGGCTGGCCCTTCTTAATAGAGGGTCGACCCACACGTGCGTGCGACGAAACGGGGGGTCTGTGGTGGACCTGTCCTTCGCCACCCCAGCTGTCGCGACACGTGTGCAGGCCTGGAGGGTCATGTCGGAGGTGGAGACTCTCTCGGACCATAAATATATCAGGTTCGAGGTGTCCACCTCCCAAAATGACAGAGGGTTCCAGCGCATGGTGCGGGCGGTTTTCCCGCGCTGGACTGCCAGTCGCCTCGATGCCGAACTGGCAAAGGAGGCGGCGATAGTCCAGTCGTGGTCTGCCGCCCCCGCACACCCAGAGGTGGACGTGGAAGCCGGCCGCTTCCGCGAAGCAGTGACGGCCGTGTGCGATGCGGCCATGCCGAGGTCGCATCGCCGCCCCGATCGCCGGGAGGTCTATTGGTGGGGTTCGGAGATAGCGGAGCTCCGAACCCGATGCTCAGAAGCGCGGCGGCCTTACACCCGTCGCAGGAGGCGCCGTAGAGGTCGGACTGATGAGGAGCTGCCGGCTGAGGAGCTGGCTGCTGAACGCCGGCTGTATGACTCCTATCTTGAGGCCAAGAAGGAGCTGCAGCTGGCTATCGGCCGGGCCAAGTCGGCGGCCTTCAGTCAGGCACTGGCGGACCTCGACAGGGACCCATGGGGGCGCCCGTACAGGGCTGCCCGAAAAAAGTTTCGGGGCCAGACGCCCCCAGTCGTGGAGGCCATGGAGCCAGAGCTCCTTGGCAGAGTACTGGAGGGGCTCTTCCCAGCGGGAGACCCTCACCACACCCCTCCGACGATGACGCCGCTGTCTCCTGAGGAACACCTGGGTCCGGTTATCATCCCGCCGGTTACGGACGTGGAGATGGCGGTGGCAGTTGGTCGCCTGCGTGGCAAGAGGACGGCGCCGGGTCCAGACGGGATCCCAGGGCGGGTCCTTGGGATCGCCCTCAAACAGATGGGTGAACGGCTTCGGGAACTGTTCGACACGTGCATCACGTCGGGACGGTTCCCGAAGCAGTGGAAGGACGGCCGACTGTGCCTGTTGCGGAAGGAGGGCCGTGCTGCCGACTCGCCCTCCGCATACAGGCCAATAGTCTTGCTGGATGACACGGGTAAGCTACTGGAGCGGATAGTAGCTTCCCGTGTCATCCGGCACTTGGAGGGGACTGGGCCAGATTTGTCTGGGGCCCAGTATGGATTCAGGGCGAGGCGCTCTACTATAGACGCCTTGCTCTGGCTCAAAGGGTGGACGCAGGATGCGGTCAGAGAGGGAGGTAAGGCGTTGGCTGTCTCGCTTGACATAGCCAACGCTTTCAATAGCCTGCCGCATTGCACGATACAGGAGGCCCTCCGTTATCATGGAGTGCCCCTGTATCTGCGGAGGCTTTTGGCAGACTACCTCCAAGACCGAGAGGTCATGGTGGAGGGACCCGGCGGCCTGAGGTACCGTCGAGTCTCGCGTGGGGTTCCGCAAGGGTCGGTACTGGGACCGCTCTTGTGGAACGTGGGCTACGACTGGGTGCTCCGTGGCACGCTTCCTGCAAGTATGCGGGTTGCGTGTTACGCGGATGACACACTGGTCGTAGTCAGAGGGAGGGACCTCAAGGAGGCGGTGCGGTTGGCCACGGTGGGCACAACCCTGGTGATCGGCCGCATACGCGCCCTAGGACTGGAGGTGGCCCTTTCCAAGACCGGGGCCCTATTGTTCCATGGACCCCGGGGGGCACCCCCACCGGGAACAAAAATGGAGCTGGGCGGGGTTTTGATACCGGTTGGGACCCAGATGAAATATCTGGGTCTCATATTAGACGGAAGATGGGCCTTCAAGGCTCATTTTGCCAAGTTGGCCCCAAGAGTGGTGGGAGCCGCGGCTGCCTTGGGCAGGCTGTTGCCGAACGTGGGTGGCCCGAACGCCATCTGCCGTCGACTATACTGCGGAGTAATCCGCAGTATGGCCCTGTACGGTGCACCCGTCTGGATCGACGCCCTTGATCGCAACAATAAGACCCTGCTGCGACGTCCGCAGCGGGTCATTGCGACAAGGGCGATACGAGGATACCGGACGGTGTCCTGGACGGCGGGATGTGTGCTGGCCGGTGACCCCCCCTGGGAGCTCCAAGCGGAAATCCTCGCCGAAGTATACCACTTCGTGGCGGGGAGGAGGTCGCAGGGAGCATCCCCGGCGTGGGAGGAGGTCGCGCACATGCGACGTGAGGCGAGGGCTGCCTTACTGCAGCGTTGGACGGAGGACCTGGCTCCACCGGTCCCTGGGCAGTGGACGGTGGAAGCCATCCGCCCGGTTCTCGGGAGGTGGATGGAGCGGCGACTGGGGTCGCTAACATTCCGATTGGTGCAGGTGATTTCCGGACACGGGTGTTTCGGAAAGTACCTGCACCAAATCGCGAGGCGGGAGCCGACACCAGTCTGCCACGAGTGTGGGGCGCTGGAGGATACGGCGCTCCACACACTGGAGGCATGCGCCGCATGGGGCCCCATGAGGCACGAGTTGGTGTCCGTTATCGGACGGGATCTCTCACTGCCGAGTGTGGTAAACGCCATGCTCGGCAGCCAGAGATCCTGGCAGGCAGTGACCTCCTTCTGCGAAGCGGTCATGGCGCAGAAGGAGGCGGCGGAGAGGGCGAGAGAGGTGGACGCGCGGTCTGCCGAGATCCGCAGGAGACGTACGGGGGAGCGAAGGAGGCGGTATGCCCGCCTCTTCGACCCTCCGTAGTAGGGCCACGGTCGGAGAGTCGGGGGACTCTCCGCCGTCTTGCACGGCCCTACATGTCGGTGGGGTGATTCTGGTGAGCGGAGTCACCCCTCCAAAGGCCGAGGCCTAAAGGCCAATCGCCGGGGTAAGGTGGTGAATGCTAACGCGACCCCATCTTACCCCACCTAGGCGAAGGAGTGCTCACGGGAGGGTTTTTAGTGGGTTCGAGCCCCACACAAACCCCTCCGCCACCCCCGTGGCGAAGGGGCAGTGCGAAGGCATTTTCCCTCCCTAAAAAAAAAAAAAAAAAAAAAAAAAAAAAAAAAAAAAAAAAAAAGGTTAGGTTAGGTTAGGTTAGGTTAGGTTAGGTTAGGTTAGGTTAGGTTAGGTTAGGTTAGGTTAGGTTAGGTTAGGTTAGGTTAGGTTAGGTTAGGTTAGGTTAGGTTCGACCATCTTGGCGCGATTCCCGCCGCTCGACATCCTGGCGGAGACGGACGCACGTGTGTACGTTCGTCTCCGACACGATGGCGGGGGCGGAGTTGCGCCAATAGAAGTGCGGGCCCAAGAGCGTCGACGTGCGCTCCGTAGATGGCGCGAGCGGCTCGAGGAGCCGCGGTGCTCGCGTCAGCGCATCGTCGGCGCGATTGCGCCCAACCTCGAAGCTTGGGTGGGTAGGAAACACGGCAACGTCACCTATAGACTTACTCAGGTACTCACCGGACATGGTTGTTTCGGTGAGTACCTGAGTAGGATCGGACGGGAACCGACAGCACAATGCCACCATTGTGGGAGCGACAGGGATTCCGCGCAGCACACGCTGGAGCAGTGCTCAGCGTGGTGCCAGGAGCGGCGGACCCTGGTCGCTAGGATCGGGCAGGATCTCTCTCTGCCAGCAGTGGTACAGGCCATGCTGGCAGATGAAACGGCGTGGAGGGCCGTGGCCTCTTTCTGTGAGACCGTAATGGTTCGGAAAGAGGCCGCTGAGCGGGATCGGGAGAGGGCCGATCCCGCTCGGAGGAGGCGGCGGCGGGGTGACGGCAACGGCCGCCCCGCACCGCCTGCCCCGTAAGGGGCAAATGGTATCCCCTGCCAAACAGGGGACTTTTCGGTCTAGTGGGCAGTCGGAGTGAGGGCTTCGGCTGGCCGGGAACACGGACCGAAAGGGCAGCGGCCACTAGTGGCAATGTGCCGCTGTAGCACTGCGAGGTGCTGGGGGTGTGGCGTGTTTGTGCCCCCCCGGGAAGTGCTTTAGGGCGAAGTGCGAGAGGGGCACCGGATCGTTCCTTCGGGAGTTACCGGAGCCCCTTGAAAAGCACCGAGGCCGGCCACCGCGGAGTTTTTAGTGAGTCGTCGAGTCCGACAACCTCACACACCCCTGCCGCACCCTTCATGCGGCGGGGACGGTCTGTTTGCAGATTTTCTCCGCGACACAAAAAAAAAAAAAAAAAAAAAAAAAAAAAAAAAAAAAAAAAAAAAAAAAAAAAAAAAAAGGTTAGGTTAGGTTAGGTTAGGTTAGGTTAGGTTAGGTTAGGTTAGGTTAGGTTAGGTTAGGTTAGGTTAGGTTAGGTTAGGTTAGGTTAGGTTAGGTTAGGTTAGGTTAGGTTAGGTTAGGTTAGGTTAGGTTAGGTTAGGTTAGGTTAGGTTAGGTTAGGTTAGGTTAGGTTAGGTTAGGTTAGGTTAGGTTAGGTTAGGTTAGGTTAGGTTAGGTTAGGTTAGGTTAGGTTAGGTTAGGTTAGGTTAGGTTAGGTTAGGTTAGGTTAGGTTAGGTTAGGTTAGGTTAGGTTAGGTTAGGTTAGGTTAGGTTAGGTTAGGTTAGGTTAGGTTAGGTTAGGTTAGGTTAGGTTAGGTTAGGTTAGGTTAGGTTAGGTTAGGTTAGGTTAGGTTAGGTTAGGTTAGGTTAGGTTAGGTTAGGTTAGGTTAGGTTAGGTTAGGTTAGGTTAGGTTAGGTTAGGTTAGGTTAGGTTAGGTTAGGTTAGGTTAGGTTAGGTTAGGTTAGGTTAGGTTAGGTTAGGTTTTTTTTTTTTTTTTTTTTTTTTTTTTTTTTTTTTTTTTTTTTTTTTTTTGTGACGCGTTGCCCTCTGACATAATCAGAGTACTTAATATTACTTATTCTTTTACATTCTTTTCTTAAATTCTGCATATTTTTAGGAGTTGGGGGGTTCTTATTTTGTCTACATCTTATACATATGCAAAATCTTAGCTATATCTATTCATTTTTTTTTTTTTCTTTTCTATTATCTAACACGTTTTATATACTTTTTATTACTGCTTTAAGATCTCTCTATTTCTAATACAATAGTAGGTATGTTACATATGTATTTCTTAATTCTAGTCATTTCCAGTTTTATTTTACAGCACAATATTATTATTATATGTTTATATATAGAAAATATATATATACATTAGATGTCTATTATATCTATCTCTTCTTAATATCTATATTCTTATAACTTGTACATTGCTATTTTTATATGTCTACCTTATATTATATGTATGCTTGTATATATAATCATTATATATATTCATCATATCTTTCTTACACTTTATTTCTTTTTATTACCTGGTATGCTATTTCTGTACAATATTTCATGAATTTCGGGCGGCTTATTTTGTCCTGCATTATATAATTAATGTTTTCTACGTTTATAATTGTGTCTAATAATTGTTCTGTCTCGTATCTTTTAAGTCCATAAACGGGGCATTCCAAAATTACATGGGCAACCGTCTCGTCCTTACCGGGTTCGCAAATGCACGATGGGCTCTCCTTACACTTGAACCGGTTCAAGTATTCGGAGAACCCACCGTGTCCCGTCATGATTTGTGTCGTGACGCTGGTTGGCTCAAACTTTTTGACTATTTTGTATGCCTCGATGGCATCCGGGAAGAACAACTTCGTCACCGCTGCTGTTTCGCCTGCCTTGTATCTTCGGTTCCATTCGTCAAGCGACATCTTACGGATCTGTCGCTTGACGAATGAGACCGGGCACAGATCGTAGTCCGGCTTCCTCTTTATCTTGACGGCGGCATCCTTTGCGAGCTGGTCAGCGCGCTCATTCCCCTCCAACCCCGCATGTGCTTTGATCCAGAATAAGGTTACTTCCTTATTCTGGAGTCTACAGTTTTTAATATTTTCTCTTGTCTTTACTGCTAAGGGGTTGAGGGATCTATGGTTGGTTAATGTCTCCAGAGCTGACCTTGAGTCGCTGTAGATACCGAACGTACGTTCCGTGCGCTTCAGTATTGCCTCGGTGGCTTTGTTTATTGCCAGGAGTTCCGCCTGGTACACTGTACCATACGATGGCAGCTTGAGCTTGAGGGTTTTTATTTCGGCAACACTATTCCAAAAGGAAAGTGCCGCTCCAACTTTGCCCTCAATTTTGCTGCCATCGGTGAAGATGCGAATCTCCTGGTCGTTGTGGTCCGCGACTTGTTGTTGGTCGGTCAGGTTCTTGAATTCGAGGGCTAGTTGCTCTGCCGGGTGCTCCGATTTGGTGTATTTTACTACGCGTTCCACCTCCCTGTCCCCTATCGCTAGCACCGGCTGTGGTACTCCCCTCTTGGCTTCGAATAGGGCGGCTGCCTCTCGAATCCTGAGATCGAGCGGGAGTATCCCAGCCAGCACCAGCGCTGAGTTGAGGGAAGTCGTGCGGTATGCCCTCGTTAGTTTCTGGGCGAAGCCCCTTTGTACCGCATTCAATTGTTTTTGCACCGTTATCTTCTCCGTTGCCTGTGCCCATGCACTGGCCGCGTACATTACAACTGGCTCCACCGATGCCGTGTAAATAAGTCGGATGATGTCCGGGTGGAGTCCCCAGCTAGCCTTGGCCGCCCTGGCTAGCTGTTTATATATATTGAGGGCCTTCCTGCAGACCTCGCCGACGTGCTGGTTGAAGGTCAGTTTGTGGTCGATAGTTAGTCCCAAGATTTTAATTTCAGAGGACATGCCAATGTCGACCCCCCCCATGCTCAGCAGTGGTGTGTCGTACTTTAACTTCCTTGTTATGAGCATTGCTTTAGTTTTGTGTGGAGCGAATCTAAGCTTGTTTGCGACACCCCACTCCTGAACATGCGCGAGGGCGGCATTGGCCTGCCTTTGGACTTTTTGCGCTGTATCGCCATCAAAAACCAGCACCACATCGTCAGCAAAGGCCTGGCAGTAATCTCCTCTCAATTCTAACTGTCTCAGCAGTGGGTCCAGCAGGAGATTCCACAGGGTAGGTCCGCCGATTGAGCCCTGCACGCATCCCTTGCTGGTTTCCCGTATGTGCTCTTCTCCTGCGTACCTTACCCTCACCTTCCTTTTCTCCAAGTAACTGTCCATGACCCTTCTCAAGTTGATCGGGCATTTTTCCTCTGCCAACCGTACTTTTATTGCTGGCCACCATGCGCTATCGAAGGCTCCCTCTATGTCTAATGAAATCATTGTTACAAGTTTTTTCTCTCTCAACTTTCCGCGAATATGATTCATCAGGTCATAGAGGGAGTCCTCGGTGCTTTTCTGGGGCATAAAGCCGTATTGGCGAGTACTTATTTTGGGGATCAGGTGCCATTGCAGTCTCCGCATGATCAGCTTTTCTAATATCTTCCCCATTACTGATAGGAGACCTATGGGTCTATACGACTTGGGCTCCATGTAGTTTTCCTTCCCTGGTTTGCGGAGAACCACTACGGTGGCCTCCTTCCAGATCTCTGGGAACAGACTCAGCTTTAGGCACTTGTTGAAGAGCGCAAGGTTTAGGTCATGGTCGCCTGATATCACCTGGCTGCATATATCTGCAGTGAATCCGTCAACACCCGGGGCTTTCTTTGGGTTAAAGCTCGCTACCACCGCTCGTAACTCCTCCATAGTAAACGGCGGGTCATGTTTATCATCATGGCACCGACCGTTTACTTGGTCGGCTTTTACTCTGGTCTGCTTGTGGATAGCGTTTTCCCCTACTTCCGTGTCCTCCGGGTAAAAGGTTTCGGCTAACACCCTACAGGACTCCTTTGTGTCTAGCACCTTCCCGTCCTTTACCAGTGGGATATCCTCCATCCTCTTCGTGGTCCTTCCTATTACTCTGTAGATCCCTTCCCAGAGTCCCTCTTTGTCCTGTTTTTCACAAAACTCCTTCCAACTCCTTATCTGAGCTTCCTTGGCTTCTTTCTCATATTTTTCTTTCTTTTGCAGGTACTCTTCTACTACCTTAGTTCTTCGGGCTGGCGCAGCACATCGGATTCGGCGCTTCCTGGTGGCGACTTCCCTCTTCAACTCAGCGAGTTCTTCAGACCACCACGGCAGGGTAAGTTTTTCTTTCTGTTTCTTTTTTGGTATTGCTTCTTCACATGCTTGTTTAACTATTGTCATATATTTATTTACTGTTTGTTCCAATTTTTCTTTATTATTAATATTTTCCACTTCTATTTTGTTTAATCTATTTTCAGCTTTTAACTGGTCCAGTTTCTCATGAAACTGAATCCAGTTTGCTTTTTTGGTATTGTATAGTCTTGTTGTTCTGTCTACGTTTGTTCCTTTTGATTTTACTAGTTTTATTTTGAAGGTGATGCCGTTGTGGTCTGAACTCACTAAGTCTTCTTCCACTCTCCAGTCTTCCACCAGGTTGAGCATTTCTTCAGTGCAAGCCGTTACGTCTACGTGACTTGTGTAGAGTTTGGTCCCTCTTATGGTATGGAAGGTAGGAATATTCCCTTCATTGAGCACCTGCAATTTCATTTCCTCCAGTGCTCCAGCCATCTCCACCCCCCTGCTATCCACTATTTTACTTCCCCACCAGGTGCTCTTCGCGTTGGTGTCACCTCCTATTATGATCATTTTTGACTTTAGCTCTTCTACTATTCTTTTGAGCTGCTCCAGGTACGGCTCAATGGGCTGGTCCGGCTCGAAGTAGCATGATATCACGGTGATCTCCCAAGCACTGGTGCAGATCTTCACCACAGCGATGTTGTTAGTGGTGAGCTTCGGGTACTGTTTTACATCCATGTCGTGGTGAAAAACAGCTACTGCTGCTTTCACATTCCCTTCTCCTTGCACAGTGCTTTGGAAGATCCTTGCTCCTCTATAGCTTTTCATGCTTCTTGCCCCGCCCACGTACGGTTCCTGGAGCAGCGCAAATGCTACCTTTCTTTCTTGAGCTTTGATCATAAGTTCGTTTGTAGCTAACTCCTTTCTTTGGAGGTTGGCTTGAGCTACCAGGTAGGGTTTTCTATTGACGTGCATAACATTATTGGTTTCCGTGTGGCTGCCTTTAGCAGTATGCTATGGTGGCCCGGGCCAGTGCGTCCCACTTCCGTCTTATCGCACATTCCTCGCTAAAGGCGTTGTGGTTTGTGACGTCCAGTTTAGCGTGCGTGCAGTTGCAGCACTTTGGGGCTACACCGTCGAGCCAGTCATTGCACTGTGACCTCATGTGGGGTCCCCCACAGTGACTGCATTTTTCTACAGTTTGTTTGCAGAATCGTCTGCCATGTCCATACTCAAGGCAGAGTGAGCATTGCACCAACGGTGATTGGTCTGCCACTCTGACCTTTTGCAAGTCGATATGGACGGCTCCTGCGTCCAAAGCTCTCGTCCATATTTTGGGGGACACCCGCATGACAATGTGGCATGTTTGGGGGTTCCTTGTCTTTCTGCGGTACCGGACTTCCATTCTGTTGTCCTGGTTCTCCAGGTTCCTGAAGATTCCTCCGTTCTGATTCCTAAGGGCGTTTAGGACGTCCTCGTCGCTGTTGTATTGGAAGACGTCTCTGAGCAGCAACAGGGGGTCCTTATTTTGGATTTCTTCCACGTGGAGGTGCACTTCCGCTTTCCGCAGTCTCTCCTTGACTCTCTGTCTTTCTTCTTCGGTCTTACAACCAACTATAACTTTCCTATCTTTGGCTTTTCTAACTCTATCCACTGCTATCCCTCCTTCCTTTGCATTTATGACTTTCCTGATTTTACTAAGGACTTCATCCCCTGTGTCATTTTCGTCTTTGGAAGTGATGACTACTGAGTGCAGCGCGGTCTGTCCAGGGAGCTGCTTCCTGGTTGGGCCAGCTGCTACGCTCGCGTAAGTCATCCCTTCCAGAGTCCTCTGTTGCTTTTCCATCGCTTCCTTTAGCCCTTCCATTCGTTCAGTACTTTCCTTCATGAGTTTACTATGCTCTTCTATTCTCTTCAATAGTTCCATTTCCGCTCCGTTCCTTGTAGGTGGAATAGGTGAAGGAGGAAGTAGGAATACTGGCTCCGCCTCCTTCTCCACCAGGGTTAATCCTAGGTCCTTCTCCTTTGTCCTATTCTTACTCTCCTTTTCTCTCTCCAGTTCAGCCTCTTTCACCAGATTGTAGAGTCGCTCCACGGCTATTGTGACCTCAGTTCTTATTTCGGTCTTTAAGTTTCGTGCTTGGCCGAGTTGTAGTTTGGCCTTATTCAAAAAGGCTCGTGCTTCAGATGTTCGATTTAGGTATTTTGGTTGGTCCGTCTTCGGCGAGCCTCCCACCCCTTCGGCCGATGTCCTGCGAGTCACTGTACTCTCCTGAGAGAGCGTGAGCTTCGCCTTTGGCTTGGAAGGTCCTGCAGGAGCCGGTGCCAACTTTTTAACAGCGACTGGTGATTTGGGTTTGGCTTCTGCTTTTCCTGACTCCCATTCCCCTATACTACGTCTTACTTTAGAGGGTGGGGTCAGTTCGTGAGAAGGTCCTGCCTTCGGTTCAGAGAGTTTCCTGGGATCAGGATTCATTTTGTCGGGAGTGCGGAATCCAAACATCTCGGTGAGTAGGCAACGCGTCAAGGTCAATGTCAATAAGGTAAGTAAAAAGTTTGTATAAGTTATATAAAGTGTTTAAATAATTTATTATTTTGTCAACGATACTAATTTTGTTTTTTGTTTCAGATCCCGAGGATGGAGTTTCAGCCAACCAGCGTTCACTCACCGGTAAGTACGATATTTTAGTAATATTTATTAAATTTAAGTTCGTGCTCTACGTAGAGTCTTATGCTCTACCTAGTGATAAAACGTACTATCTAGTGTAAATTTCCTCAAAACCCGTTCGTTAGCCGCTATTCTAGCGTCTTCTGTCAAATTAGGTAGGAGCTCTACCTAGAGTCGTTTTGTCAATCTTAATAAATAGGTCTTTAGGCGGCCCATACAACGTAAAAAACCGCGTCAGAATCGAGTGTATGGTTCAAAAGATACGAGACCTTAAAGTTTTACAATATGGCGGACAAAATGGCCGCCAAAAATCAAAAAATGCCGTATCTCCGTCAATTTTGGTCCGATCGCGCTGCGACTTCGACGGATCCCTTGGTCTCTGTACGGTACACCTCCTGGTATGATCAGCTAGTGTGCAAAGTTGGTGCTCTACAATAGAGTCCCAACCCCTGTCAGTGTCTAGAGGAGGTGCAGACAGTACAAACACCAAAAACCGCAAATAAATTGGACCACCCTACGAGATTTTACGGGGATTTTAAACTTTCCAAGATGGCGGACAAAACAATTTTTTGAAAAGTAAAACCTCGGTATCTCTCTCAATTTTTGTCGCAGAGCGGTAGGATTTCGGGCGTCTATATTTCCACAGTCTGAACTTTAATTTACAAGGAGAAAAAAGGGGGGGTCAAAATGGGGGGGTCAAAGTGGATGGGGGGGGTTTAAATATACTTAATTTTTTGGCCTAGTGCCGCTGATAATGATATAAAAAATCGTAGCGAAATCCGACCTCCGGTTCACAAGATATAGGAGTTTGAAGAAATCCAAGATGGCGGTCAAACTTGAAACCTTAATCTAGAAACTTCCGTATCTCCGTCAATATTGCTCGTAGAGCGGTGGGATTTTGGGTGGCTATAATGCCTAGTTATGAACTTTACGGGGGGGATAAAAAGGGGGGGCAAAAAAGGGGGGGTAAAATTTTAATGGGGGGGGGTCAGAGATAAATTAGGAAATGCTACTGTACAAAAGAAAAAAAATTTTAAGTCGGGGGGCCAAAGTTACATAGAGTTTACTGATTTTAATTAAAATGGGGGGGGGGTGTTTTCTGGGGGGGAATTATAGAGGGTAATAAAAGGGGTGTCTTTAATATTTATATGTTATATAAATATCAAGCTTTGCTCAAAAACGCTCTAAAACCCACCGTTTCCGAGATATTTAATTTTAAAGTTTTGATAATTATTTAGGGGGTGATGGGGGATGATTTTAATATGGGAAAAATACTTTATGGGCTATGAAAAATTAGAGCTTTACGATGCGCTTGCGAATTTATATATTTTCTAATAAAGAGGGGTTGATTTTTAAAAGTGCAGTCCAAAAAATAGGGGGGGGGGGTTAAATTAAATTAAAATAAATGCGCAAAAATTAAGTCTATATGAGCCCGGTGTCAAAATAATCCTAACTTTTTTAGTTTCGGAGAAACAAGGTAATTAAATATAAGTGCGGTTGGTAAAATCACTAAAAATTAAATATTTCCGAGCGCCGTCGATATAAAAATCTAAAATTAAAAATATAATTACTACTAGTCTATCGGCACCTATGGACAAATTTTCGACATAGGTTGTCGCTGCAGAATTAAAATTAAAATTAAAACAAACTAGACCTAAACCGCAAATAACTTTAAAATTCAATATCTTAGTCTAGACTTAACTTAAAAATTTTCTGCAAGTGCCTCCGGGGTCCCCTGGGTGTCCTCCTTCGATCGGCGTCACCAGATGTTGTCCAGCGGCCTCGGATGGGTGACCTCGTGGCCACGTGGTACTTGTTTTTTTGCCGTTTATTCCGCGGTGGTGCTCGGCAAAAATCCAGAAGTGGTGCAGCCTTGTAGAGCTTCACAAGGCGCTCCTTTTGGTGTATCACAAGGTATGGGTCGTCGCTGTGAATTTCGAGTAATTCCACTTTGAAATTTCGAAATTTCGAAAATTTCACTTTTCACTTAATAACTTTCCACTGGTTTCACTCAGAAGTGCGCGGTTTTCACTATCACACGCGCCTCGCGATTCCGCTTCTTTTGATATATAGCACGACTATTTAAGTGCAATTTTTACCACTTCTGCGATTTTTCGAGCGCGGAGGGCCTCTAATTCGTGGTGGTCTGGCTGACGGCTCGGTTAGGTTAGGGGTTAGGTTAGGTTAGGTTAGGTTAGGTTAGGTTAGGTTAGGTTAGGTTAGGTTAGGTTAGGTTAGGTTAGGTTAGGTTAGGTTAGGTTAGGTTAGGTTAGGTTAGGTTAGGTTAGGTTAGGTTAGGTTAGGTTAGGTTAGGTTAGGTTAGGTTAGGTTAGGTTAGGTTAGGTTAGGTTAGGTTAGGTTAGGTTAGGTTAGGTTAGGTTAGGTTAGGTTAGGTTAGGTTAGGTTAGGTTAGGTTAGGTTAGGTTAGGTTAGGTTAGGTTAGGTTAGGTTAGGTTAGGTTAGGTTAGGTTAGGTTAGGTTAGGTTAGGTTAGGTTAGGTTAGGTTAGGTTAGGTTAGGTTAGGTTAGGTTAGGTTAGGTTAGGTTAGGTTAGGTTAGGTTAGGTTAGGTTAGGTTAGGTTAGGTTAGGTTAGGTTAGGTTAGGTTAGGTTAGGTTAGGTTAGGTTAGGTTAGGTTAGGTTAGGTTAGGTTAGGTTAGGTTAGGTTAGGTTAGGTTAGGTTAGGTTAGGTTAGGTTAGGTTAGGTTAGGTTAGGTTAGGTTAGGTTAGGTTAGGTTAGGTTAGGTTAGGTTAGGTTAGGTTAGGTTAGGTTAGGTTAGGTTAGGTTAGGTTAGGTTAGGTTAGGTTAGGTTAGGTTAGGTTAGGTTAGGTTAGGTTAGGTTAGGTTAGGTTAGGTTAGGTTAGGTTAGGTTAGGTTAGGTTAGGTTAGGTTAGGTTAGGTTAGGTTAGGTTAGGTTAGGTTAGGTTAGGTTAGGTTAGGTTAGGTTAGGTTAGGTTAGGTTAGGTTAGGTTAGGTTAGGTTAGGTTAGGTTAGGTTAGGTTAGGTTAGGTTAGGTTAGGTTAGGTTAGGTTAGGTTAGGTTAGGTTAGGTTAGGTTAGGTTAGGTTAGGTTAGGTTAGGTTAGGTTAGGTTAGGTTAGGTTAGGTTAGGTTAGGTTAGGTTAGGTTAGGTTAGGTTAGGTTAGGTTAGGTTAGGTTAGGTTAGGTTAGGTTAGGTTAGGTTAGGTTAGGTTAGGTTAGGTTAGGTTAGGTTAGGTTAGGTTAGGTTAGGTTAGGTTAGGTTAGGTTAGGTTAGGTTAGGTTAGGTTAGGTTAGGTTAGGTTAGGTTAGGTTAGGTTAGGTTAGGTTAGGTTAGGTTAGGTTAGGTTAGGTTAGGTTAGGTTAGGTTAGGTTAGGTTAGGTTAGGTTAGGTTAGGTTAGGTTAGGTTAGGTTAGGTTAGGTTAGGTTAGGTTAGGTTAGGTTAGGTTAGGTTAGGTTAGGTTAGGTTAGGTTAGGTTAGGTTAGGTTAGGTTAGGTTAGGTTAGGTTAGGTTAGGTTAGGTTAGGTTAGGTTAGGTTAGGTTAGGTTAGGTTAGGTTAGGTTAGGTTAGGTTAGGTTAGGTTAGGTTAGGTTAGGTTAGGTTAGGTTAGGTTAGGTTAGGTTAGGTTAGGTTAGGTTAGGTTAGGTTAGGTTAGGTTAGGTTAGGTTAGGTTAGGTTAGGTTAGGTTAGGTTAGGTTAGGTTAGGTTAGGTTAGGTTAGGTTAGGTTAGGTTAGGTTAGGTTAGGTTAGGTTAGGTTAGGTTAGGTTAGGTTAGGTTAGGTTAGGTTAGGTTAGGTTAGGTTAGGTTTTTTTTTTTTTTTTTTTTTCTTTATTTTATATGTTTCACAATTTGAATTTAATATGCAGTTATTAATTTTGTTTCGCATTGGAATTAAGCAATGTTATTGCAGTACACGAAGGAAGAACTTGCGAATGGATACTAGTTCTTCCAACAATTTAAGTACTAGCAATTTAAACAGAAATTTTAAATATATAAAACAATCAAATATATAAGCATTTTCCATTAGGGATTATAAACATTTGCCATTCACGAAAGCAGAACTTGCGATCGGATACAAGTTCCGCTAACAAATTAAGAACCTTTTCAAATGAATAAAATATATAATATAATATAGTTATACTTAGTTATAATAGATGATATCGTTTAGTGGAATTTGCTATTTGATACAAGATCCAGCTAAAACAGATATTTTATTGCAGTACGCGATGGCAGAACCTGCGATTTGATGCAGGTTCTGCTTACAATTTAAGCACATGCAATAATAAATATAGTAAATCAGAATAATATATACGATAAAATAAAGATACATTTTAATCCGTTTAGTAGAACTTGCTATTTGATACAAGATCAACTAAATCGGATTTTCAATTGCAGTACGCGATAGCGGAACTTGCGATTTGATACAATTTCCCCTTACATTTTAAGTACTTGGAATTGGTGTGAATAAATATAATGAGAATAAAAATGTAAAACCATAAAAGTTAAAAATGAAAATGTAAAAGTTAATAAGGCGCTAATACAGAAGAAGTTTAGTCTGATGTAATTTTAATAAGTACTAGGTTTTGAAAGTGTACTCTGACATAGGATCTTAAGATCCTAGTCTTTCCACTAATTTTAATATTGTAAGTTACTAATTATAAATAGTGAATGAGTTATTATATAATATTTAGGAGGATATACATATACATAAATATAAATAATAAATATATGATTTAGACCCCATAGTCTACCCGGCTGACTATTTTCTCCCTCATTGTACGCAGTCTTGGACAATCGTAGGAGTTGGCACGGTGCCGCGTGTCTAGTCGAGACTTGAACTTCTCGTTGTGAGAGGTGCAATTGATGCACTTTGCCGAATGAGGTTTTTCCCTGAGTGGGCATTGGTCGATGCTGTGGCCGTTTTGTGCGCAGTGCGCGCACGGCGAAGTTGCTGAGTTGCACTTAGAGCGCATGTGGCCAAACTGGAGGCACTTATGACATTGAATGAATGGCGAGAAGTCATCTACATGTACGCGCTGATGGTCCAGACTCACCCGAACCATATCCATCATGGAGCGATAGACACGGGGGTGAGCCAGGAACACAGCGTTGTACAGAGAGGAGTTGCGATTGTCTCGCTTGAAGCGTAGGCGCAGGTCCTCTTCGCCCCTGATTACATCTTTGAGTTCGCGGTTCTGTTCTCTAAGAATGGCCACGATGTCCTCAGAAGGGACATCTCTAGAGATGCCCTTGAGGATCACCATGGGCCTTAGGCTCCTAGCTGGCTCTGCGCTGACCTTATCAGAGCCAGAGAGCCGCTTCAGGGTGTCCTCTCGGTGTTCCACACTGTCAAACTCCACACGCAGCTTTCCGTGAGAAACAGCCTGAACTCGCGCTGGTGCGTAGGAAGACGCCCTGAAGCTTATACTTTGTTTGAACGCCTCAATGGAATCTTGTTTGCACTTAATTTCGCATCTTGGAGTTATAATTATGGCGGGTTTGTTATGTGTCACAGTTGGGGTAGAGGGTCCAGGACCGGCAGTGGCTCGAGTAGGTGGTGGTGCTGTGTTACCACGAGTGGCCTGGGAGTATGAAAGACGCATTTGGGAAGAGATCATGTTTTTAAACGAGGTCATCTCCTCTCGGATTTCTGCGCGGACAGAGTTAGTAATGTCTTGCACGATGTTACTGCCTAGTTGTGGTGAGGCCGGAGCCACTGTGGGCGCTGTGGGCGTTGTGGCGCTGGAAGAAGAAGAAATCGATCTGACAGAGTCCATTATAGACTTTGCCAGCTCGATTATCTTCTTCTTGTTCGCGCTGGTGACACTCTTGCCATCTGTGACTGCGGAGATGATCGACGCGCAGTCGGTGAGAACCTTAGCTACCACCCCCGGGGCAGCACTAGGCTGTGAGGAGCCGGAATCGGCGTCGCAGAAGTCCTCACCGTCAGAATCGACAATTACAGGGTTTGTGGCGGCCCCCAGGGCCACCCGGGTGGTTGGGGGGATCGCGGACAACATTTCGGGGCAGCCCCGACGACAATTGACCCTAAACAATCGCTAGAAACACCAAAATCGCTACTTGATATTTTTCCCCATACAAAATGGAGTCTGAATTTACTTCAGTAAACGGGACCGGGAGGGTGGGCGGGCGATTTTTTGATTTTCTGTGTGCTAATTCGTTCTTTTATGTTACAGGTGCTCGCTGGTGGGCTGCAGGCAGCGTTTTGGGTGCGGCAGAAGAAGAAATCAACTCACAGAAAGTTTATAAAATTTGAAAATTACACTAAAATACACGAAATTTTACTAAGTTTGGGGACTAAAACGACAAAAATATATACGAAAAGTTACTGCTGGGTTTCGCCAGCAGTTATTCACAATATGAGACACAATAATAACACTTGAGATTCACAAAAACCGAAAGTTCAGAAACTTTTAAGTTTGATTCGCAGTATTTGTATAGGGAAATATCGATCGGGTATGAGGACTTTTTGAAAAGTGGTCGGACAATGTTTTGATTTTCTGTGTGCTAATTCGTTCTTTTATGTTACAGGTGCTCGCTGGTGGGCTGCAGGCAGCGTTTTGGGTGCGGCAGAAGAAGAAATCAACTCACAGAAAGTTTATAAAATTTGAAAATTACACTAAAATACACGAAATTTTACTAAGTTTGGGGACTAAAACGACAAAAATATATACGAAAAGTTACTGCTGGGTTTCGCCAGCAGTTATTCACAATATGAGACACAATAATAACACTTGAGATTCACAAAAACCGAAAGTTCAGAAACTTTTAAGTTTGATTCGCAGTGGTTAGGTTAGGTTAGGTTAGGTTAGGTTAGGTTAGGTTAGGTTAGGTTAGGTTAGGTTAGGTTAGGTTAGGTTAGGTTAGGTTAGGTTAGGTTAGGTTAGGTTAGGTTAGGTTAGGTTAGGTTAGGTTAGGTTAGGTTAGGTTAGGTTAGGTTAGGTTAGGTTAGGTTAGGTTAGGTTAGGTTAGGTTAGGTTAGGTTAGGTTAGGTTAGGTTAGGTTAGGTTAGGTTAGGTTAGGTTAGGTTAGGTTAGGTTAGGTTAGGTTAGGTTAGGTTAGGTTAGGTTAGGTTAGGTTAGGTTAGGTTAGGTTAGGTTAGGTTAGGTTAGGTTAGGTTAGGTTAGGTTAGGTTAGGTTAGGTTAGGTTAGGTTAGGTTAGGTTAGGTTAGGTTAGGTTAGGTTAGGTTAGGTTAGGTTAGGTTAGGTTAGGTTAGGTTAGGTTAGGTTAGGTTAGGTTAGGTTAGGTTAGGTTAGGTTAGGTTAGGTTAGGTTAGGTTAGGTTAGGTTAGGTTAGGTTAGGTTAGGTTAGGTTAGGTTAGGTTAGGTTAGGTTAGGTTAGGTTAGGTTAGGTTAGGTTAGGTTAGGTTAGGTTAGGTTAGGTTAGGTTAGGTTAGGTTAGGTTAGGTTAGGTTAGGTTAGGTTAGGTTAGGTTAGGTTAGGTTAGGTTAGGTTAGGTTAGGTTAGGTTAGGTTAGGTTAGGTTAGGTTAGGTTAGGTTAGGTTAGGTTAGGTTAGGTTAGGTTAGGTTAGGTTAGGTTAGGTTAGGTTAGGTTAGGTTAGGTTAGGTTAGGTTAGGTTAGGTTAGGTTAGGTTAGGTTAGGTTAGGTTAGGTTAGGTTAGGTTAGGTTAGGTTAGGTTAGGTTAGGTTAGGTTAGGTTTTTTTTTTTTTTTTTTTTTTTTTTTTTTTTTTTAATTACTCGTTCCTTTGACGTATAATGAATCAAAGTCTTTTGCATTTATTTCTAGCTACGGGTGTGGGGTTACATTTCTTGCCCTTTATAGGGTCTAGGGGTGTACTATTCTAGGTATTTAACTTTACATATTATTTGGTAATCTTATATGTTAACATACTTATTTTACATTACTTATTTTTAACAGATTTTATTTTTAACAATTTTTAATTCTACCTTATTTCTACATGTTTCCTTATCTATTTTCCTATTCTATTACACTTGCATATTTCACATTATATAATTTTGTACAGGTTTTTATCTAAATATTTAAATGCTTTCTTTTTTATGTTAGTTTACATATTATTCAGAATATATATTAAACATAATTTGATTACCTATTTGTTTCTTATTATTACCTTACTTGCTATTTCTATACAATATTTCATAAAGTGCTTCCTACTTTCTTTGCTGCTTATTAGTTCGTTTAGGTTATCTAGGGTAAGTTTTAGCTTGAGTACTTGTTCGGCCTCATATCTCTGCAGGGAAAAAACGGGACAATCTAAAAGTATGTGCGCCACCGTCTCGCTGACGCTGGGGTCACAGATGCACGATGGGTTCTCCTTACATCTGAAGCGGTGCAGATATTCGGAGAACCCGCCGTGCCCCGTAAGAACTTGTGTCATGATGCTGGTGGGTTGAAATTTCCTAACTAAATGATAGGCCTGAACAGCGTCGGGGAAGAACAGTTTAGTGGTGCTGGCTGTTGTGCCCTCCCTATACCTCCGGTTCCACTCGCCCAACGATTCCAGACGAATCTGTCGCTTGACGAATGAAACCGGACAGCGATCGTAGTCGGGTCGTCGCTTGCTGTTAATCGCAGCCTCCTTCGCCAACAGATCCGCTCTCTCATTTCCCTCCAAACCTGCGTGGGCTTTGATCCAGAATAAAGAGACTTCTTTATTCTGGAATCTGCTCGTGGTGAGATTTTCCCGAGCCTCCACGGCTAGAGGGTGGAGGGAGTCATGATTGGTAACGGTCTGTAGCGCTGCCATGGAGTCACTATAGATGCCAAAGGTAACTTCCGTTCGCTTGAGGATTTCCCGCGTAGCTCTACATATCGCCAGAAGTTCCGCTTGATAGACCGTGCAGTAGTTTGGCAGCTTAAGTTTGAGGGCTTTGATCTCGGCTTCACTACTCCAGAGGGATAGTGCTGCTCCGACCTTGCCCTCAATTTTGCTGCCGTCGGTGTAAATTCGTACTGCCTGGGTGTTGTGTGAATCCACCTGTTCCTGGTCCATCAAGCTAGAGAACTCCAGGCGTATATGTGTTGCTGGGTGCTTTGTCTGAGCGTATGGTGTAGGCCGTTCCACCTCCCTGTCCTTTAACTCTGGTCTTGACACCCCCCTCCTGGCCTCATACAGGGCTGCTGCCTCCTGTATTCGGAGGTCAAGCGGGAGTATCCCGGCCAGTACCAGTCCTGAGTTCAGGGAGACGGTGCGGTACGCTCTGGTAAGCTTCTGGGCGAATCCTCTTTGAACCGCGTTAAGTTTCCTCTGGATCTTCCGCTTTTTGGTAGCCGGTGCCCATACGCTAGATGCGTACATAATCACTGGTTCTACCGTGGCCGTGTATATTATCCTAATCACTTCCGGACTGAGACCCCAGCTGATTCTGGCGGCTCTAGACAACTGCTTGTATATGTTTAATGCCTTTTTGCACACGTTTGTGGCGTGGCTATTAAATGTAAGCTTGTTGTCTACTGTCAGCCCCAGGATCTTGAATTCCTTCGACATGCCAATGTCGACCCCTCCCATGCTCAGGAGTGGTGTATCATGTTTTAGTTTCCGTGTAATGACCATCGCATTGGTCTTGTGTGGTGCGAATTTGAGCTTATTCATGATACCCCACTCCCGAACATAGGCGAGAGCGGCATTCGCCCGTCGCTGGACCTCCAGAGCTGTGTCCCCGTCAAAGATTAGGACAACGTCGTCTGCGAAAGCCTGTCCGTAATCCCCACGCTGTTCAAGCCCCTTGAGAAGTGGATCAAGTAGGAGGTTCCACATAATGGGGCCCCCAATCGATCCTTGGACGCACCCCTTTTCGGTGTTCTTAACGTGCTCCTCCCCCGCATACCTCACCCTAACACGCCTGTCCTGCAGGTAACTGTCCATCAGCCTTCTTAAATTTATGGGGCACCTCTCTTCTGCCAGCCTGACTTTAATCGCAGGCCACCAAGCGCTATCGAAGGCTCCCTCTATGTCCAGTGATACCATGGTGATGAGCTTTTTCTGTACCAACTTGCCTTCAATGTAATGTATCAGGTCATAGAGGGAGTCCTCGGTGCTTCTCTTGGGCATAAAGCCATACTGGCGCGTGCTCATCCTGGGGATGAGGTGCCATTTTAATCGCCTAACGACCATTTTCTCCAGGACCTTCCCCATGACTGGTAATAACCCTATTGGCCGGTAAGATTTGGGATTAGTATAATCATCTTTGCCTGGTTTTCTCAAGATCACCACTGTGGCTTCTTTCCAGATATTCGGAAAGTGGGAGAGAGCCAGGCATCTGTTGGCCAGTGCGAGGAAGGTCTCTGGATCCTCCCTGACTACGTGGTTGCAGATATCTGCCGTAAAGCCATCTGCTCCTGGGGCTTTTTTCGGGTTAAAACTTTCCACCGCAGAACTCAGCTCCTCTGTTGTAAATGGCGGGTCATGTTCATCATGTTCCGTATCATTTATTCGGCTTGCTGCATTTCTGGTCTGTCGGTGGTCAGTGTTATCCTCTGCCTCATTGTCTTCAGGGAAGAAGACGTCCGCGAGGGTTTTGGCTGACTCTTTGGGGTCGATCTGTCTGCCGTCCTTGACTAGGGGCAGATCTTCGTGTCTCGTGGCTGTCCTTCCGATCACTCTATATATCCCCTCCCATACCCCTTCCCTATCCTGCTTTCCACAGAACTCCTTCCAGCTTTGTACTTTTGCCTTTTTTACTTCCCCTAAAAACTCTTCTCTTGCTTTCAGGTACTCGTCGACTATCCTGGGTCTTCTGTCTGGCGCTGCGCATCGGATTCGACGCTTCAACGTGACGGACTTCCTCTTCAGTGCGGCGAGCTTCTCGGACCACCACGGCATGGTAAGTATTTCTTTTGCTTTCTTTTTTGGTATGGTATCTGTGCATGTTTGTGTTATTATGTCTGTGTATTTTACTATTGCTTTCTCTAATTCTACTTTACTTGCTATTTTATCTATTTCTGTTGCATATATATGGTGATCTAATTTTAATTGGGCCAGTTTCTCATGAAACTGGCTCCAATTAGCCTTTTTTGTATTGTAAAGCCTCGTTGTTCTGTTTACGCTTACACCTTTTGCTTTTCTTAGCGCTATGTTAAAGGTGATGCCGTTGTGGTCCGAGTGCGTGAGGTCATCTACAACTCTCCATCCGTCTACCAGATCCAGCATGTCGACTGAGCAGGCCGTTACGTCCGGGTGACTCCTGTAGGATATTCCTCCACGGATGGTGTCGAATGTGGGGGTGTCCCCTACGTTCAGCACCTGTAAGCCCAGTTCCTCGAGAGTGCCCGACAGGTCTTCTCCTCTGTCATCTACCACGCTGCTGCCCCACCAGGTGCTCTTTGCGTTCGCATCTCCGCCCATGATGACTCTTCTGGGTCCGGCCTCGTCGATTATTCTACTGATCTGCCCCAGGTATGGCTCTATGGGTTGGCTCGGCTCAAAATAGAATGAAATTGCAGTAATCTGCCAGGCGCTTGTTCGAATCCTCACCACTACGATGTTATTCGTGGTGAGTTTCGGGCACTGTATCACGTCTAGTTCCGGGTCGAAGACGGCTATTGCCGCTTTTACAGTCCCATCTCCTTGGTTGGCGCTCTGGTAGACTCTTGCTCCTCTATATCCTTTCATTCTATTTATTCCCCCCACGTATGGCTCCTGGAGCAGCGCGAGTGCCACCTTTCTTTTCTCTGCTTCGATCATGAGCTCATTTGTTGCGATTTCCATTCTTTGGAGATTGGCTTGGAGGATGCGATATGGCTTCTCTCTGGTTGGTGTAGCTGTTTGGTTGCCGTTTGTGGAGCCTTTAGCAGTACGCTACCGAGGCCCGCGCCAATGCGTCCCACCTCCTTCTTACTGCGCATTCTTGGCTGAACGCATTGTGCTCAGTCGAGTCCAGTTTTGCGTGCCTACAGTTACAGCAGGAGGGTGCTGACCCGCTGAGCCAGTCCGCGCACTCGGTCTTCATGTGCGGGCCCCCGCAGTGACTGCATTTCTCTATGGTCTCCTTGCAGTGTCGTCTGCCATGGCCATAGCCCAGGCACATGGAGCACTGTATCAGGGGTGATTGGTCCGCTACTTTCACCCTCTGGAGATCGACGTGGACTTCTCCTGCCTCCGTCATCAGGTTCCACATCCTTGGGGACACCTTAATGACCATGTGGCACATGTGAGGGTTCCTCGCCTTCCTTCTGTAGCGAACCTCGAGCCTGTCTTCCTGCTTGTCGAGGTGCTTAAAAATGTTTCCGTTTTGGTTCCTCAGAGCGTTAACGACGTCTTCGTCGCTATGAAACTGCAAAACGTCTCTGAGGATCAAAAGAGGGTCCTTATTTTGGATTTCCTCGACATTGAGGTGCGTCCCTGCTTTCCTGAGCCTTTCCTTTACTTTCTGTCTCTCCTCTTCTGTTCGACAGCCCATTATAACCTTCCCGTCCTTCGCCTTCCTCACTCTGTCAACTTTGATTCCTCCTTCTTTAGCATTCACCACTTCTCTTATTCTGCTTAAAATATCGTCTCCGGTTTCTTTTTCATCATTGGAGGAGACCACGACCGAGTGCAGCGCAGTTTGGTCGCCGGGTTGCCTCCTGACTGGCCCTGCCGTAACATTCGCGTACGTGGTCTTCTCCAAGATTTCCTTCTGTCTCTCCATTGCCTCTTTTAGGCCTTCCATTCTCTCATTGTTCTCTCTAAGCAGCTTGCTATGTTCTTCTATCTGTTTCTTGAGGTCTTTGTGACTTTGGTGGTCTGTGCCTCCCGACTCCTCTAACATTTCTCCTTTGCCTTCTCCATGTTCTGTTCTGCTACGGGCATTCTTGGCCTCGGATTCCTTGACCAGCTCGAACAGTCGGTCTATCGCTTGTGTCACGTTTGATTTTATATCGGTCTTTAAGTTCCTCGACTGTTCGAGGTTGGTCTTGGCTTTCATGAGGCAGGCCTTGGCCTCCGCTGTCCTGGTCAGGAATTTCTCCTGCTTCGGTGGGCTTCCAGGAACCTCCACCGGTAGCCTGCGGCCTGTCGATTTCCCATCTTGCGAAGAGAATATCGCAGGCTTTGGTCTAGGAGGGGCTATTGAAGCAGTCCTTCTTGGCGGTGTTGGAGACTTGGGTTGTTGCGAGGTGGATCTCCTCTTGGTCACAAGTTCCCATTCTCCTGCGCTTCGCCTCACGTTTGAGGTCTGCGCCTTGTCGTCTACCTGTCGCGAGGGTCCTGCTTTGTCATTCTGTGGCGAGGGTTTTTGGGAGTCGAGTTCGGCCGAGTCCATGTTGACCCTTTTTACGGGTGTGCGCATGCCGAACATATCGTCAAAGGAACTCGTCACGGTTATTAAATAGTAAAAACAATAAAGCTAAAATAATATTGTAAAAGTTGTAAATTTGTATATATATATTTCTAATTCCTATGATTATACTAATCGTGTGTTTTTTGTTTCAGGTTGAGCAGCTGCAGTCAACGTCTCACGCAACACTACTGGCTCCAGGTGTTCCGAGTCAGTATTAAATAGTCTCTAAGTGTTTTGCTAACTATGTATTCTGTTTCAGGTGGCAGTAACAGATTCGCCGGTCAGCGTGTCGTCAATGGACGTCCGGGTGGTGTATGCGGCGTGAGAACACGGTAAGTCAATTTTCACTTTATGTAGAGAGGGCTCTACTTGCGTTATGTCAGTTTACTCTCCAAAAAGAGCTTAGTCTGTGTAACCAAACGCTTGGTTGGGTCCGCAACAAAATTGTAAAACAAAATAAAAACACGAAAATTTCTACTCTATGTAGAGTCAATCTTAGTATGCGAATAGATAGACCTTAAGATTATCTATATCCAAGAAAAAATCCCGTCAAATTTGGAGCTATGGTCAGAGAGATACGGGGCTTTCAAGTTTCTCAAGATGGCGTCCAAGATGGCCGCCAGAAACTTCAAACCCTTGCCAGAGGTTCAGTTTTCGTCGTAGAGAGACGAGATTTGGACTACTGTGGTGGCCTCGCCGTAAGTTTTTTAAGTCAGGGGGCCAAAGTTACTTAGAATTTACTGATTTTAATTATTTATTATTTATTATTATTATTATTATTATAAATATTAAGCTTTGCATAAAAACGCTCTAAAACCTACCGTTTCCGAGATATTTACAATTAAAACTTTAGTAATTATTTTGGGGGTCAAGGGGGGGTAATTTTACGTGGAGTAAAAACTAAATGAATTATGAAAAATTTGGTCTTTTAAGTGCGTTTATTTGTTTATTTATTTTCTACTAAAGGGGGGCTTATTTAAAAAAGTGCAAGCTAAAAAATGGGAGGGGGGGATAAAATTAATTTTAATTATATGCGCAAAAGTGTAGGTGATATGAATCTAGAGTTGAGTTTGTCCTTACTTTTTTAAATTTGGAGATACAAAATTACAAAATAGTTCTGCGGTTGGCAATTTCACTTAAAAATCAATATTTCCAAGCGCCGCCACTGAAAAAATCTGAAAATTTTACAGAAGGTTCTACTAGCCTATGGCCACACTTCAGCAAAAAATCAAGGTAGGTCGTCGCTGTAGAAATTGAGTTAAAAATGTTACCAACTTAACCTAAACCGCAAAAAACTTTAAAAATTAATAACTTAGCCTACACTTAACTTAAAAATATTCTGCCGGTGCCTCCGGGGTCCTCGGAATGTCCTCCTTCGGATGGCGTGGTCAAATGGTGCCCCGCGGCCTCGGATGGGTGACCTCGTGGCCACGTGGTACTTGTTTTTTTGGCTTTTATTCCGCGCTGGTGCGCGGAATAATTCCGGAACTGGTGTCCACTTAAAGGGCTTCAGAAGGCGCTTCGAACGGTGTAATAAAATATATGGGTCGTCGCTTAAAAACGTGAGATATTGCACTTTGAACTTTTGAAATTTTGAAAATTTCACTTTTCACAAGATTACTTTTCACTCGTTTCACTTGGAGCTGCGCGGTTTTCACTATCGTGTGCGCCTTGTGATTACGCGTGTTTTGATGTATTACACGACTATTTTGGTGAACTTTTTCCCACTTTTCCGATTTTTCGAGCGCGGAGAGCCTCTAATTCGTGGCGGTCTGGCTGACGGGTGGCGCCAGACTTTTGCGGTTAGGTTAGGTTAGGTTAGGTTAGGTTAGGTTAGGTTAGGTTAGGTTAGGTTAGGTTAGGTTAGGTTAGGTTAGGTTAGGTTAGGTTAGGTTAGGTTAGGTTAGGTTAGGTTAGGTTAGGTTAGGTTAGGTTAGGTTAGGTTAGGTTAGGTTAGGTTAGGTTAGGTTAGGTTAGGTTAGGTTAGGTTAGGTTAGGTTAGGTTAGGTTAGGTTAGGTTAGGTTAGGTTAGGTTAGGTTAGGTTAGGTTAGGTTAGGTTAGGTTAGGTTAGGTTAGGTTAGGTTAGGTTAGGTTAGGTTAGGTTAGGTTAGGTTAGGTTAGGTTAGGTTAGGTTAGGTTAGGTTAGGTTAGGTTAGGTTAGGTTAGGTTAGGTTAGGTTAGGTTAGGTTAGGTTAGGTTAGGTTAGGTTAGGTTAGGTTAGGTTAGGTTAGGTTAGGTTAGGTTAGGTTAGGTTAGGTTAGGTTAGGTTAGGTTAGGTTAGGTTAGGTTAGGTTAGGTTAGGTTAGGTTAGGTTAGGTTAGGTTAGGTTAGGTTAGGTTAGGTTAGGTTAGGTTAGGTTAGGTTAGGTTAGGTTAGGTTAGGTTAGGTTAGGTTAGGTTAGGTTAGGTTAGGTTAGGTTAGGTTAGGTTAGGTTAGGTTAGGTTAGGTTAGGTTAGGTTAGGTTAGGTTAGGTTAGGTTAGGTTAGGTTAGGTTAGGTTAGGTTAGGTTAGGTTAGGTTAGGTTAGGTTAGGTTAGGTTAGGTTAGGTTAGGTTAGGTTAGGTTAGGTTAGGTTAGGTTAGGTTAGGTTAGGTTAGGTTAGGTTAGGTTAGGTTAGGTTAGGTTAGGTTAGGTTAGGTTAGGTTAGGTTAGGTTAGGTTAGGTTAGGTTAGGTTAGGTTAGGTTAGGTTAGGTTAGGTTAGGTTAGGTTAGGTTAGGTTAGGTTAGGTTAGGTTTTTTTTTTTTTTTTTTTTTTAAAATATGTGCCATCTTAAGGATGACACTACTAAGATCCTCTGACATGGTGATCAGAGCCTTTTTGCATCATGTATTTTAGATTTTATTCTTTCTGTCTCATCTCTGGCCTTCTATGAAAATATATGAGCTTATATTTCTATCTATTATTTTACACATTGTTTTATTTTCACATTTTTCTATTGTTTTATCGTGTTTCTTTATCTTATTCTATATCTGTTTTATCTCTTAATCTATAAATTGTATGCACTACGTCTATTTATACTATTCTATTTATCTGTTCGAACGTTAAACTATTTTAATACTTTACATACTGTTTTACTATATCTACGCGTTATCTATTATTCTATTTTTTCTTACTTTATACTTTTTTATCTTCTATACACACACTATTATCTCTAACATATCTTATCTTATCTATCTAATTTACATATGTGCTGTTATTATATCTTACAATATATTACGCATCATATTTTATACATCTTTTTTCTTATTATCTATGCTGCTTATCTATATATCAATATACATAATTCATCATAGTATTCTTCTAATTTTCGTATGTGCGGGAGCTTTATTTTGCTTGGTTCTGGGCAATTGTGCCAGTTTCCCATGAAACTGGTTACAATATGCTGTTTCGTTTTTCTAGTGACCACCTTAGCAGTAGGCTATGGTGGCTCTAGCTAGAGCCTCCCATTTCCCCCTGATCGCACATTCACTGCTGAATGCGTTGTGGCCAACCTTGTCCAGCTTAGCATGCGTGCAGTTGCAGCATACTGGGGTTTCGCCAGCGAGCCAGTCAGCGCATTCAGCCTTCATGTGGGGTCCCCCACAGTGGCTACACTTTTCAAGTGTCTCTTTGCAGAATCGTCTCCCATGTCCATAGCCAAGACAGAGTGAGCATTGGACTAGTGGGGATTGATCCGCCACTCTCACTCTTTGGAGATCGATCAGTATCGATTCTGCATCGAGAACACGCTGCCAAACTTTGGGGGACACCCTCATGATGATGTGGTTTGTTTGCTGGTTTCTTGTGCGCCTTTTGTAAAGTATTCCTACCCTTTCTTCTTTTTCATCTAGCTCTTTTAATACTTTTTTGTTTTGGGTCCAGAAGGCTCCGATGACATCCTTGTCACTATTGTAAGTGAAAACATCTTTTAGGATGATAAGTGGGTCTTTGTTTTTGACTTCCTGTATGTTTAGGTACTCTTCCGCTCCTTTGAGTTTTTCCTTTACTTGTTGTCTCTCTTCTTCTGTCTTACACCCCACGATCACTTTCCTATCCTTTGCTTTTCGTATCTTTTCTACTACAATTCCTCCTTCTCTTGCGTTTACTACTTTCCTTATCCTGTTTAAGATGTCCTCTCCTGTTTCCATTTCGTCTTTTGCTGTTACCACTATGGAGTGCAGTGCAGTGTGCTCAGTGAGCTGCTTCCTTGCAGGCGCCATGACTGCACTCGCATAGGTTTGTTTCTGTTCCTCTCGGTGTTTTTCGATGGTCTCGCTTAGCTTTCCTATTGTCTCAATATTTTCCTTCTGTACTTCTTTTTGTCTTTCAATGGTTTCATTTAATTTATCTATTTTCTCATTGTTTTTCTGGATGAGTACTGCGTGTTCTTCCATTCTCATTATCAACTCCTTTTCCGTCCTTTCCGTCCTTTTTTCTTTTTCGAGCTCTTTTTCCTTGATCTGTTCTCCTTCTTCAACTGGTGGTGTAACTGTCTTCTTTCCTTGTCCTTTCGCACTTTCTGCCTCCTTAACCAACTGGTACAGTCTCTCAATCGCTTGCATTACTTCTGTTTTTATCTCTGTTTTTAGGTTCCTCGAATTTCCCAAGTTGATCTTTGCCTTGTTAAGACAAGCTCTGGCTTCGGAAATTCGGTCTGCGTACTTGGCTCTAGCTTTCTCTTGTGCCGGCGGACTCCCCACTGCCTCCAGCGATGCTCTGCTGGTTGCTGGTTTCTGCTTGGGGGGTTCCACCACTACTGCCTTCTTCTTCGTGGTCGGTAACTTAGGTGGGGCATTTGGTTTTGCGTTTTCCCATTCGCCGATGCTTCTCCTAACGCTTGGAGTCGGGCTCGTATGGGCTTCCCGTGTCGTATTCGTTAATTCTTCTTCTTCTTGAGCTGACGTCATCTTGTTGTAAGGTTCTTCGCTTGGGGCTCTTGTCCCTTTTACAGGAGTACGGAAGCCAAACATTCTAGTGATGTCAGAGGATCAAGTTAATCAAGAAATAAATTTGTAAAAGTTGTAAATTTAATTTGTCAATTTGTATAAATATAATATATAACTCTAGCTTTGACCTAAATTTAATAAAAGTCAAAATTGTAAGGGTCGTAGGGTCTACTTATCAAAATCTAATAGCGTCTTATAATATAATGTACCTCGGTACCATAAAACTAAATTTTTCTTATTTTGTCCAAACTTATTATATAAACTATATCATAGAATGATAGTCCTTAGAGCAAATATAGTCAATTTTTGGGAATACAATAGAGGAAAAGTAGGCCTAATTATAACTAACGATTTCCTATATATGAAGTACCTCGGTACCTTAGAAACTAGTACTTAAAGCTAAAAATATCGAAATTGCTAAATAAATCGAGTATGTTGTACCCTAGTCTCTTAAATTCTAGGTAAAATAGGTCCTAATAAATAGTAGAGGAGGCCCCCAGGGCCGTCCGTCACAAAAAGTCACTAAAAGATGCCGAAAATCGAATTTCAAAGTTTCAGATGACCAGAATTGGACCGGAATTCACTTCAGTGAACGGGACCGGGTGGGTGGGCGGGCGATTTTTTGATTTTTGATGTGCTAATTCTTTGATTTTTGTTACAGGCACTCGTCGGGACGCTGGAGGACAACGTTTTAGGTGCGGCAAAAGAAGAAATAGCTGGAAGAAAACTTTGAAATTTGAAATTTAGTCTAATAAAATTGAAAATTAGGAGCCAAAATGTCGAAAACTGTAATTTTAAACCTTCTACTGGGTCTCGGTTGTTGATATTCACCCTCTGTGATACAGTTACAAACAATCCTGGTCCACAAAAAACTTTAACTTAGAAACTTTTAATTTTTATCTGAATATTGTATAGAGAATGTCGATCGGGTATTAAGACTTTTTGGGAATGTGGTCGGGGACTTTTTGATTTTTGATGTGCTAATTCTTTGATTTTTGTTACAGGCACTCGTCGGGACGCTGGAGGACAACGTTTTAGGTGCGGCAAAAGAAGAAATAGCTGGAAGAAAACTTTGAAATTTGAAATTTAGTCTAATAAAATTGAAAATTAGGAGCCAAAATGTCGAAAACTGTAATTTTAAACCTTCTACTGGGTCTCGGTTGTTGATATTCACCCTCTGTGATACAGTTACAAACAATCCTGGTCCACAAAAAACTTTAACTTAGAAACTTTTAATTTTTATCTGAATATTGTATAGAGAATGTCGATCGGGTATTAAGACTTTTTGGGAATGTGGTCGGGGACTTTTTGATTTTTGATGTGCTAATTCTTTGATTTTTGTTACAGGCACTCGTCGGGACGCTGGAGGACAACGTTTTAGGTGCGGCAAAAGAAGAAATAGCTGGAAGAAAACTTTGAAATTTGAAATTTAGTCTAATAAAATTGAAAATTAGGAGCCAAAATGTCGAAAACTGTAATTTTAAACCTTCTACTGGGTCTCGGTTGTTGATATTCACCCTCTGTGATACAGTTACAAACAATCCTGGTCCACAAAAAACTTTAACTTAGAAACTTTTAATTTTTATCTGAATGGGTTAGGTTAGGTTAGGTTAGGTTAGGTTAGGTTAGGTTAGGTTAGGTTAGGTTAGGTTAGGTTAGGTTAGGTTAGGTTAGGTTAGGTTAGGTTAGGTTAGGTTAGGTTAGGTTAGGTTAGGTTAGGTTAGGTTAGGTTAGGTTAGGTTAGGTTAGGTTAGGTTAGGTTAGGTTAGGTTAGGTTAGGTTAGGTTAGGTTAGGTTAGGTTAGGTTAGGTTAGGTTAGGTTAGGTTAGGTTAGGTTAGGTTAGGTTAGGTTAGGTTAGGTTAGGTTAGGTTAGGTTAGGTTAGGTTAGGTTAGGTTAGGTTAGGTTAGGTTAGGTTAGGTTAGGTTAGGTTAGGTTAGGTTAGGTTAGGTTAGGTTAGGTTAGGTTAGGTTAGGTTAGGTTAGGTTAGGTTAGGTTAGGTTAGGTTAGGTTAGGTTAGGTTAGGTTAGGTTAGGTTAGGTTAGGTTAGGTTAGGTTAGGTTAGGTTAGGTTAGGTTAGGTTAGGTTAGGTTAGGTTAGGTTAGGTTAGGTTAGGTTAGGTTAGGTTAGGTTAGGTTAGGTTAGGTTAGGTTAGGTTAGGTTAGGTTAGGTTAGGTTAGGTTAGGTTAGGTTAGGTTAGGTTAGGTTAGGTTAGGTTAGGTTAGGTTAGGTTAGGTTAGGTTAGGTTAGGTTAGGTTAGGTTAGGTTAGGTTAGGTTAGGTTAGGTTAGGTTAGGTTAGGTTAGGTTAGGTTAGGTTAGGTTAGGTTAGGTTAGGTTAGGTTAGGTTAGGTTAGGTTAGGTTAGGTTAGGTTAGGTTAGGTTAGGTTAGGTTAGGTTAGGTTAGGTTAGGTTAGGTTAGGTTAGGTTAGGTTAGGTTAGGTTAGGTTAGGTTAGGTTAGGTTAGGTTAGGTTAGGTTAGGTTAGGTTAGGTTAGGTTAGGTTAGGTTAGGTTAGGTTAGGTTTTTTTTTTTTTTTTTTTTTTAAAATATGTGCCATCTTAAGGATGACACTACTAAGATCCTCTGACATGGTGATCAGAGCCTTTTTGCATCATGTATTTTAGATTTTATTCTTTCTGTCTCATCTCTGGCCTTCTATGAAAATATATGAGCTTATATTTCTATCTATTATTTTACACATTGTTTTATTTTCACATTTTTCTATTGTTTTATCGTGTTTCTTTATCTTATTCTATATCTGTTTTATCTCTTAATCTATAAATTGTATGCACTACGTCTATTTATACTATTCTATTTATCTGTTCGAACGTTAAACTATTTTAATACTTTACATACTGTTTTACTATATCTACGCGTTATCTATTATTCTATTTTTTCTTACTTTATACTTTTTTATCTTCTATACACACACTATTATCTCTAACATATCTTATCTTATCTATCTAATTTACATATGTGCTGTTATTATATCTTACAATATATTACGCATCATATTTTATACATCTTTTTTCTTATTATCTATGCTGCTTATCTATATATCAATATACATAATTCATCATAGTATTCTTCTAATTTTCGTATGTGCGGGAGCTTTATTTTGCTTGGTTCTGGGCAATTGTGCCAGTTTCCCATGAAACTGGTTACAATATGCTGTTTCGTTTTTCTAGTGACCACCTTAGCAGTAGGCTATGGTGGCTCTAGCTAGAGCCTCCCATTTCCCCCTGATCGCACATTCACTGCTGAATGCGTTGTGGCCAACCTTGTCCAGCTTAGCATGCGTGCAGTTGCAGCATACTGGGGTTTCGCCAGCGAGCCAGTCAGCGCATTCAGCCTTCATGTGGGGTCCCCCACAGTGGCTACACTTTTCAAGTGTCTCTTTGCAGAATCGTCTCCCATGTCCATAGCCAAGACAGAGTGAGCATTGGACTAGTGGGGATTGATCCGCCACTCTCACTCTTTGGAGATCGATCAGTATCGATTCTGCATCGAGAACACGCTGCCAAACTTTGGGGGACACCCTCATGATGATGTGGTTTGTTTGCTGGTTTCTTGTGCGCCTTTTGTAAAGTATTCCTACCCTTTCTTCTTTTTCATCTAGCTCTTTTAATACTTTTTTGTTTTGGGTCCAGAAGGCTCCGATGACATCCTTGTCACTATTGTAAGTGAAAACATCTTTTAGGATGATAAGTGGGTCTTTGTTTTTGACTTCCTGTATGTTTAGGTACTCTTCCGCTCCTTTGAGTTTTTCCTTTACTTGTTGTCTCTCTTCTTCTGTCTTACACCCCACGATCACTTTCCTATCCTTTGCTTTTCGTATCTTTTCTACTACAATTCCTCCTTCTCTTGCGTTTACTACTTTCCTTATCCTGTTTAAGATGTCCTCTCCTGTTTCCATTTCGTCTTTTGCTGTTACCACTATGGAGTGCAGTGCAGTGTGCTCAGTGAGCTGCTTCCTTGCAGGCGCCATGACTGCACTCGCATAGGTTTGTTTCTGTTCCTCTCGGTGTTTTTCGATGGTCTCGCTTAGCTTTCCTATTGTCTCAATATTTTCCTTCTGTACTTCTTTTTGTCTTTCAATGGTTTCATTTAATTTATCTATTTTCTCATTGTTTTTCTGGATGAGTACTGCGTGTTCTTCCATTCTCATTATCAACTCCTTTTCCGTCCTTTCCGTCCTTTTTTCTTTTTCGAGCTCTTTTTCCTTGATCTGTTCTCCTTCTTCAACTGGTGGTGTAACTGTCTTCTTTCCTTGTCCTTTCGCACTTTCTGCCTCCTTAACCAACTGGTACAGTCTCTCAATCGCTTGCATTACTTCTGTTTTTATCTCTGTTTTTAGGTTCCTCGAATTTCCCAAGTTGATCTTTGCCTTGTTAAGACAAGCTCTGGCTTCGGAAATTCGGTCTGCGTACTTGGCTCTAGCTTTCTCTTGTGCCGGCGGACTCCCCACTGCCTCCAGCGATGCTCTGCTGGTTGCTGGTTTCTGCTTGGGGGGTTCCACCACTACTGCCTTCTTCTTCGTGGTCGGTAACTTAGGTGGGGCATTTGGTTTT
This sequence comes from Cosmorhoe ocellata, assembly GCA_963675405.1. Classification (NCBI taxonomy): domain Eukaryota; kingdom Metazoa; phylum Arthropoda; class Insecta; order Lepidoptera; family Geometridae; genus Cosmorhoe; species Cosmorhoe ocellata. The sequence continues at coordinate 56,417 of CAVLYT010000010.1, forward strand.
GCGTTTTCCCATTCGCCGATGCTTCTCCTAACGCTTGGAGTCGGGCTCGTATGGGCTTCCCGTGTCGTATTCGTTAATTCTTCTTCTTCTTGAGCTGACGTCATCTTGTTGTAAGGTTCTTCGCTTGGGGCTCTTGTCCCTTTTACAGGAGTACGGAAGCCAAACATTCTAGTGATGTCAGAGGATCAAGTTAATCAAGAAATAAATTTGTAAAAGTTGTAAATTTAATTTGTCAATTTGTATAAATATAATATATAACTCTAGCTTTGACCTAAATTTAATAAAAGTCAAAATTGTAAGGGTCGTAGGGTCTACTTATCAAAATCTAATAGCGTCTTATAATATAATGTACCTCGGTACCATAAAACTAAATTTTTCTTATTTTGTCCAAACTTATTATATAAACTATATCATAGAATGATAGTCCTTAGAGCAAATATAGTCAATTTTTGGGAATACAATAGAGGAAAAGTAGGCCTAATTATAACTAACGATTTCCTATATATGAAGTACCTCGGTACCTTAGAAACTAGTACTTAAAGCTAAAAATATCGAAATTGCTAAATAAATCGAGTATGTTGTACCCTAGTCTCTTAAATTCTAGGTAAAATAGGTCCTAATAAATAGTAGAGGAGGCCCCCAGGGCCGTCCGTCACAAAAAGTCACTAAAAGATGCCGAAAATCGAATTTCAAAGTTTCAGATGACCAGAATTGGACCGGAATTCACTTCAGTGAACGGGACCGGGTGGGTGGGCGGGCGATTTTTTGATTTTTGATGTGCTAATTCTTTGATTTTTGTTACAGGCACTCGTCGGGACGCTGGAGGACAACGTTTTAGGTGCGGCAAAAGAAGAAATAGCTGGAAGAAAACTTTGAAATTTGAAATTTAGTCTAATAAAATTGAAAATTAGGAGCCAAAATGTCGAAAACTGTAATTTTAAACCTTCTACTGGGTCTCGGTTGTTGATATTCACCCTCTGTGATACAGTTACAAACAATCCTGGTCCACAAAAAACTTTAACTTAGAAACTTTTAATTTTTATCTGAATATTGTATAGAGAATGTCGATCGGGTATTAAGACTTTTTGGGAATGTGGTCGGGGACTTTTTGATTTTTGATGTGCTAATTCTTTGATTTTTGTTACAGGCACTCGTCGGGACGCTGGAGGACAACGTTTTAGGTGCGGCAAAAGAAGAAATAGCTGGAAGAAAACTTTGAAATTTGAAATTTAGTCTAATAAAATTGAAAATTAGGAGCCAAAATGTCGAAAACTGTAATTTTAAACCTTCTACTGGGTCTCGGTTGTTGATATTCACCCTCTGTGATACAGTTACAAACAATCCTGGTCCACAAAAAACTTTAACTTAGAAACTTTTAATTTTTATCTGAATATTGTATAGAGAATGTCGATCGGGTATTAAGACTTTTTGGGAATGTGGTCGGGGACTTTTTGATTTTTGATGTGCTAATTCTTTGATTTTTGTTACAGGCACTCGTCGGGACGCTGGAGGACAACGTTTTAGGTGCGGCAAAAGAAGAAATAGCTGGAAGAAAACTTTGAAATTTGAAATTTAGTCTAATAAAATTGAAAATTAGGAGCCAAAATGTCGAAAACTGTAATTTTAAACCTTCTACTGGGTCTCGGTTGTTGATATTCACCCTCTGTGATACAGTTACAAACAATCCTGGTCCACAAAAAACTTTAACTTAGAAACTTTTAATTTTTATCTGAATATTGTATAGAGAATGTCGATCGGGTATTAAGACTTTTTGGGAATGTGGTCGGGGACTTTTTGATTTTTGATGTGCTAATTCTTTGATTTTTGTTACAGGCACTCGTCGGGACGCTGGAGGACAACGTTTTAGGTGCGGCAAAAGAAGAAATAGCTGGAAGAAAACTTTGAAATTTGAAATTTAGTCTAATAAAATTGAAAATTAGGAGCCAAAATGTCGAAAACTGTAATTTTAAACCTTCTACTGGGTCTCGGTTGTTGATATTCACCCTCTGTGATACAGTTACAAACAATCCTGGTCCACAAAAAACTTTAACTTAGAAACTTTTAATTTTTATCTGAATATTGTATAGAGAATGTCGATCGGGTATTAAGACTTTTTGGGAATGTGGTCGGGGACTTTTTGATTTTTGATGTGCTAATTCTTTGATTTTTGTTACAGGCACTCGTCGGGACGCTGGAGGACAACGTTTTAGGTGCGGCAAAAGAAGAAATAGCTGGAAGAAAACTTTGAAATTTGAAATTTAGTCTAATAAAATTGAAAATTAGGAGCCAAAATGTCGAAAACTGTAATTTTAAACCTTCTACTGGGTCTCGGTTGTTGATATTCACCCTCTGTGATACAGTTACAAACAATCCTGGTCCACAAAAAACTTTAACTTAGAAACTTTTAATTTTTATCTGAATGGGTTAGGTTAGGTTAGGTTAGGTTAGGTTAGGTTAGGTTAGGTTAGGTTAGGTTAGGTTAGGTTAGGTTAGGTTAGGTTAGGTTAGGTTAGGTTAGGTTAGGTTAGGTTAGGTTAGGTTAGGTTAGGTTAGGTTAGGTTAGGTTAGGTTAGGTTAGGTTAGGTTAGGTTAGGTTAGGTTAGGTTAGGTTAGGTTAGGTTAGGTTAGGTTAGGTTAGGTTAGGTTAGGTTAGGTTAGGTTAGGTTAGGTTAGGTTAGGTTAGGTTAGGTTAGGTTAGGTTAGGTTAGGTTAGGTTAGGTTAGGTTAGGTTAGGTTAGGTTAGGTTAGGTTAGGTTAGGTTAGGTTAGGTTAGGTTAGGTTAGGTTAGGTTAGGTTAGGTTAGGTTAGGTTAGGTTAGGTTAGGTTAGGTTAGGTTAGGTTAGGTTAGGTTAGGTTAGGTTAGGTTAGGTTAGGTTAGGTTAGGTTAGGTTAGGTTAGGTTAGGTTAGGTTAGGTTAGGTTAGGTTAGGTTAGGTTAGGTTAGGTTAGGTTAGGTTAGGTTAGGTTAGGTTAGGTTAGGTTAGGTTAGGTTAGGTTAGGTTAGGTTAGGTTAGGTTAGGTTAGGTTAGGTTAGGTTAGGTTAGGTTAGGTTAGGTTAGGTTAGGTTAGGTTAGGTTAGGTTAGGTTAGGTTAGGTTAGGTTAGGTTAGGTTAGGTTAGGTTAGGTTAGGTTAGGTTAGGTTAGGTTAGGTTAGGTTAGGTTAGGTTAGGTTAGGTTAGGTTAGGTTAGGTTAGGTTAGGTTAGGTTAGGTTAGGTTAGGTTAGGTTAGGTTAGGTTAGGTTAGGTTAGGTTAGGTTAGGTTAGGTTAGGTTAGGTTAGGTTAGGTTAGGTTAGGTTAGGTTAGGTTAGGTTAGGTTAGGTTAGGTTAGGTTAGGTTAGGTTAGGTTAGGTTAGGTTAGGTTAGGTTAGGTTAGGTTAGGTTAGGTTAGGTTAGGTTAGGTTAGGTTAGGTTAGGTTAGGTTAGGTTAGGTTAGGTTAGGTTAGGTTAGGTTAGGTTAGGTTAGGTTAGGTTAGGTTAGGTTAGGTTAGGTTAGGTTAGGTTAGGTTAGGTTAGGTTAGGTTAGGTTAGGTTAGGTTAGGTTAGGTTAGGTTAGGTTAGGTTAGGTTAGGTTAGGTTAGGTTAGGTTAGGTTAGGTTAGGTTAGGTTAGGTTAGGTTAGGTTAGGTTAGGTTAGGTTAGGTTAGGTTAGGTTAGGTTAGGTTAGGTTAGGTTAGGTTAGGTTAGGTTAGGTTAGGTTAGGTTAGGTTAGGTTAGGTTAGGTTAGGTTAGGTTAGGTTAGGTTAGGTTAGGTTAGGTTAGGTTAGGTTAGGTTAGGTTAGGTTAGGTTAGGTTAGGTTAGGTTAGGTTAGGTTAGGTTAGGTTAGGTTAGGTTAGGTTAGGTTAGGTTAGGTTAGGTTAGGTTAGGTTAGGTTAGGTTAGGTTAGGTTAGGTTAGGTTAGGTTAGGTTAGGTTAGGTTAGGTTAGGTTAGGTTAGGTTAGGTTAGGTTAGGTTAGGTTAGGTTAGGTTAGGTTAGGTTAGGTTAGGTTAGGTTAGGTTAGGTTAGGTTAGGTTAGGTTAGGTTAGGTTAGGTTAGGTTAGGTTAGGTTAGGTTAGGTTAGGTTAGGTTAGGTTAGGTTAGGTTAGGTTAGGTTAGGTTAGGTTAGGTTAGGTTAGGTTAGGTTAGGTTAGGTTAGGTTAGGTTAGGTTAGGTTAGGTTAGGTTAGGTTAGGTTAGGTTAGGTTAGGTTAGGTTAGGTTAGGTTAGGTTAGGTTAGGTTAGGTTAGGTTAGGTTAGGTTAGGTTAGGTTAGGTTAGGTTAGGTTAGGTTAGGTTAGGTTAGGTTAGGTTAGGTTAGGTTAGGTTAGGTTAGGTTAGGTTAGGTTAGGTTAGGTTAGGTTAGGTTAGGTTAGGTTAGGTTAGGTTAGGTTAGGTTAGGTTAGGTTAGGTTAGGTTAGGTTAGGTTAGGTTAGGTTAGGTTAGGTTAGGTTAGGTTAGGTTAGGTTAGGTTAGGTTAGGTTAGGTTAGGTTAGGTTAGGTTAGGTTAGGTTAGGTTAGGTTAGGTTAGGTTAGGTTAGGTTAGGTTAGGTTAGGTTAGGTTAGGTTAGGTTAGGTTAGGTTAGGTTAGGTTAGGTTAGGTTAGGTTAGGTTAGGTTAGGTTAGGTTAGGTTAGGTTAGGTTAGGTTAGGTTAGGTTAGGTTAGGTTAGGTTAGGTTAGGTTAGGTTAGGTTAGGTTAGGTTAGGTTAGGTTAGGTTAGGTTAGGTTAGGTTAGGTTAGGTTAGGTTAGGTTAGGTTAGGTTAGGTTAGGTTAGGTTAGGTTAGGTTAGGTTAGGTTAGGTTAGGTTAGGTTAGGTTAGGTTAGGTTAGGTTAGGTTAGGTTAGGTTAGGTTAGGTTAGGTTAGGTTAGGTTAGGTTAGGTTAGGTTAGGTTAGGTTAGGTTAGGTTAGGTTAGGTTAGGTTAGGTTAGGTTAGGTTAGGTTAGGTTAGGTTAGGTTAGGTTAGGTTAGGTTAGGTTAGGTTAGGTTAGGTTAGGTTAGGTTAGGTTAGGTTAGGTTAGGTTAGGTTAGGTTAGGTTAGGTTAGGTTAGGTTAGGTTAGGTTAGGTTAGGTTAGGTTAGGTTAGGTTAGGTTAGGTTAGGTTAGGTTAGGTTAGGTTAGGTTAGGTTAGGTTAGGTTAGGTTAGGTTAGGTTAGGTTAGGTTAGGTTAGGTTAGGTTAGGTTAGGTTAGGTTAGGTTAGGTTAGGTTAGGTTAGGTTAGGTTAGGTTAGGTTAGGTTAGGTTAGGTTAGGTTAGGTTAGGTTAGGTTAGGTTAGGTTAGGTTAGGTTAGGTTAGGTTAGGTTAGGTTAGGTTAGGTTAGGTTAGGTTAGGTTAGGTTAGGTTAGGTTAGGTTAGGTTAGGTTAGGTTAGGTTAGGTTAGGTTAGGTTAGGTTAGGTTAGGTTAGGTTAGGTTAGGTTAGGTTAGGTTAGGTTAGGTTAGGTTAGGTTAGGTTAGGTTAGGTTAGGTTAGGTTAGGTTAGGTTAGGTTAGGTTAGGTTAGGTTAGGTTAGGTTAGGTTAGGTTAGGTTAGGTTAGGTTAGGTTAGGTTAGGTTAGGTTAGGTTAGGTTAGGTTAGGTTAGGTTAGGTTAGGTTAGGTTAGGTTAGGTTAGGTTAGGTTAGGTTAGGTTAGGTTAGGTTAGGTTAGGTTAGGTTAGGTTAGGTTAGGTTAGGTTAGGTTAGGTTAGGTTAGGTTAGGTTAGGTTAGGTTAGGTTAGGTTAGGTTAGGTTAGGTTAGGTTAGGTTAGGTTAGGTTAGGTTAGGTTAGGTTAGGTTAGGTTAGGTTAGGTTAGGTTAGGTTAGGTTAGGTTAGGTTAGGTTAGGTTAGGTTAGGTTAGGTTAGGTTAGGTTAGGTTAGGTTAGGTTAGGTTAGGTTAGGTTAGGTTAGGTTAGGTTAGGTTAGGTTAGGTTAGGTTAGGTTAGGTTAGGTTAGGTTAGGTTAGGTTAGGTTAGGTTAGGTTAGGTTAGGTTAGGTTAGGTTAGGTTAGGTTAGGTTAGGTTAGGTTAGGTTAGGTTAGGTTAGGTTAGGTTAGGTTAGGTTAGGTTAGGTTAGGTTAGGTTAGGTTAGGTTAGGTTAGGTTAGGTTAGGTTAGGTTAGGTTAGGTTAGGTTAGGTTAGGTTAGGTTAGGTTAGGTTAGGTTAGGTTAGGTTAGGTTAGGTTAGGTTAGGTTAGGTTAGGTTAGGTTAGGTTAGGTTAGGTTAGGTTAGGTTAGGTTAGGTTAGGTTAGGTTAGGTTAGGTTAGGTTAGGTTAGGTTAGGTTAGGTTAGGTTAGGTTAGGTTAGGTTAGGTTAGGTTAGGTTAGGTTAGGTTAGGTTAGGTTAGGTTAGGTTAGGTTAGGTTAGGTTAGGTTAGGTTAGGTTAGGTTAGGTTAGGTTAGGTTAGGTTAGGTTAGGTTAGGTTAGGTTAGGTTAGGTTAGGTTAGGTTAGGTTAGGTTAGGTTAGGTTAGGTTAGGTTAGGTTAGGTTAGGTTAGGTTAGGTTAGGTTAGGTTAGGTTAGGTTAGGTTAGGTTAGGTTAGGTTAGGTTAGGTTAGGTTAGGTTAGGTTAGGTTAGGTTAGGTTAGGTTAGGTTAGGTTAGGTTAGGTTAGGTTAGGTTAGGTTAGGTTAGGTTAGGTTAGGTTAGGTTAGGTTAGGTTAGGTTAGGTTAGGTTAGGTTAGGTTAGGTTAGGTTAGGTTAGGTTAGGTTAGGTTAGGTTAGGTTAGGTTAGGTTAGGTTAGGTTAGGTTAGGTTAGGTTAGGTTAGGTTAGGTTAGGTTAGGTTAGGTTAGGTTAGGTTAGGTTAGGTTAGGTTAGGTTAGGTTAGGTTAGGTTAGGTTAGGTTAGGTTAGGTTAGGTTAGGTTAGGTTAGGTTAGGTTAGGTTAGGTTAGGTTAGGTTAGGTTAGGTTAGGTTAGGTTAGGTTAGGTTAGGTTAGGTTAGGTTAGGTTAGGTTAGGTTAGGTTAGGTTAGGTTAGGTTAGGTTAGGTTAGGTTAGGTTAGGTTAGGTTAGGTTAGGTTAGGTTAGGTTAGGTTAGGTTAGGTTAGGTTAGGTTAGGTTAGGTTAGGTTAGGTTAGGTTAGGTTAGGTTAGGTTAGGTTAGGTTAGGTTAGGTTAGGTTAGGTTAGGTTAGGTTAGGTTAGGTTAGGTTAGGTTAGGTTAGGTTAGGTTAGGTTAGGTTAGGTTAGGTTAGGTTAGGTTAGGTTAGGTTAGGTTAGGTTAGGTTAGGTTAGGTTAGGTTAGGTTAGGTTAGGTTAGGTTAGGTTAGGTTAGGTTAGGTTAGGTTAGGTTAGGTTAGGTTAGGTTAGGTTAGGTTAGGTTAGGTTAGGTTAGGTTAGGTTAGGTTAGGTTAGGTTAGGTTAGGTTAGGTTAGGTTAGGTTAGGTTAGGTTAGGTTAGGTTAGGTTAGGTTAGGTTAGGTTAGGTTAGGTTAGGTTAGGTTAGGTTAGGTTAGGTTAGGTTAGGTTAGGTTAGGTTAGGTTAGGTTAGGTTAGGTTAGGTTAGGTTAGGTTAGGTTAGGTTAGGTTAGGTTAGGTTAGGTTAGGTTAGGTTAGGTTAGGTTAGGTTAGGTTAGGTTAGGTTAGGTTAGGTTAGGTTAGGTTAGGTTAGGTTAGGTTAGGTTAGGTTAGGTTAGGTTAGGTTAGGTTAGGTTAGGTTAGGTTAGGTTAGGTTAGGTTAGGTTAGGTTAGGTTAGGTTAGGTTAGGTTAGGTTAGGTTAGGTTAGGTTAGGTTAGGTTAGGTTAGGTTAGGTTAGGTTAGGTTAGGTTAGGTTAGGTTAGGTTAGGTTAGGTTAGGTTAGGTTAGGTTAGGTTAGGTTAGGTTAGGTTAGGTTAGGTTAGGTTAGGTTAGGTTAGGTTAGGTTAGGTTAGGTTAGGTTAGGTTAGGTTAGGTTAGGTTAGGTTAGGTTAGGTTAGGTTAGGTTAGGTTAGGTTAGGTTAGGTTAGGTTAGGTTAGGTTAGGTTAGGTTAGGTTAGGTTAGGTTAGGTTAGGTTAGGTTAGGTTAGGTTAGGTTAGGTTAGGTTAGGTTAGGTTAGGTTAGGTTAGGTTAGGTTAGGTTAGGTTAGGTTAGGTTAGGTTAGGTTAGGTTAGGTTAGGTTAGGTTAGGTTAGGTTAGGTTAGGTTAGGTTAGGTTAGGTTAGGTTAGGTTAGGTTAGGTTAGGTTAGGTTAGGTTAGGTTAGGTTAGGTTAGGTTAGGTTAGGTTAGGTTAGGTTAGGTTAGGTTAGGTTAGGTTAGGTTAGGTTAGGTTAGGTTAGGTTAGGTTAGGTTAGGTTAGGTTAGGTTAGGTTAGGTTAGGTTAGGTTAGGTTAGGTTAGGTTAGGTTAGGTTAGGTTAGGTTAGGTTAGGTTAGGTTAGGTTAGGTTAGGTTAGGTTAGGTTAGGTTAGGTTAGGTTAGGTTAGGTTAGGTTAGGTTAGGTTAGGTTAGGTTAGGTTAGGTTAGGTTAGGTTAGGTTAGGTTAGGTTAGGTTAGGTTAGGTTAGGTTAGGTTAGGTTAGGTTAGGTTAGGTTAGGTTAGGTTAGGTTAGGTTAGGTTAGGTTAGGTTAGGTTAGGTTAGGTTAGGTTAGGTTAGGTTAGGTTAGGTTAGGTTAGGTTAGGTTAGGTTAGGTTAGGTTAGGTTAGGTTAGGTTAGGTTAGGTTAGGTTAGGTTAGGTTAGGTTAGGTTAGGTTAGGTTAGGTTAGGTTAGGTTAGGTTAGGTTAGGTTAGGTTAGGTTAGGTTAGGTTAGGTTAGGTTAGGTTAGGTTAGGTTAGGTTAGGTTAGGTTAGGTTAGGTTAGGTTAGGTTAGGTTAGGTTAGGTTAGGTTAGGTTAGGTTAGGTTAGGTTAGGTTAGGTTAGGTTAGGTTAGGTTAGGTTAGGTTAGGTTAGGTTAGGTTAGGTTAGGTTAGGTTAGGTTAGGTTAGGTTAGGTTAGGTTAGGTTAGGTTAGGTTAGGTTAGGTTAGGTTAGGTTAGGTTAGGTTAGGTTAGGTTAGGTTAGGTTAGGTTAGGTTAGGTTAGGTTAGGTTAGGTTAGGTTAGGTTAGGTTAGGTTAGGTTAGGTTAGGTTAGGTTAGGTTAGGTTAGGTTAGGTTAGGTTAGGTTAGGTTAGGTTAGGTTAGGTTAGGTTAGGTTAGGTTAGGTTAGGTTAGGTTAGGTTAGGTTAGGTTAGGTTAGGTTAGGTTAGGTTAGGTTAGGTTAGGTTAGGTTAGGTTAGGTTAGGTTAGGTTAGGTTAGGTTAGGTTAGGTTAGGTTAGGTTAGGTTAGGTTAGGTTAGGTTAGGTTAGGTTAGGTTAGGTTAGGTTAGGTTAGGTTAGGTTAGGTTAGGTTAGGTTAGGTTAGGTTAGGTTAGGTTAGGTTAGGTTAGGTTAGGTTAGGTTAGGTTAGGTTAGGTTAGGTTAGGTTAGGTTAGGTTAGGTTAGGTTAGGTTAGGTTAGGTTAGGTTAGGTTAGGTTAGGTTAGGTTAGGTTAGGTTAGGTTAGGTTAGGTTAGGTTAGGTTAGGTTAGGTTAGGTTAGGTTAGGTTAGGTTAGGTTAGGTTAGGTTAGGTTAGGTTAGGTTAGGTTAGGTTAGGTTAGGTTAGGTTAGGTTAGGTTAGGTTAGGTTAGGTTAGGTTAGGTTAGGTTAGGTTAGGTTAGGTTAGGTTAGGTTAGGTTAGGTTAGGTTAGGTTAGGTTAGGTTAGGTTAGGTTAGGTTAGGTTAGGTTAGGTTAGGTTAGGTTAGGTTAGGTTAGGTTAGGTTAGGTTAGGTTAGGTTAGGTTAGGTTAGGTTAGGTTAGGTTAGGTTAGGTTAGGTTAGGTTAGGTTAGGTTAGGTTAGGTTAGGTTAGGTTAGGTTAGGTTAGGTTAGGTTAGGTTAGGTTAGGTTAGGTTAGGTTAGGTTAGGTTAGGTTAGGTTAGGTTAGGTTAGGTTAGGTTAGGTTAGGTTAGGTTAGGTTAGGTTAGGTTAGGTTAGGTTAGGTTAGGTTAGGTTAGGTTAGGTTAGGTTAGGTTAGGTTAGGTTAGGTTAGGTTAGGTTAGGTTAGGTTAGGTTAGGTTAGGTTAGGTTAGGTTAGGTTAGGTTAGGTTAGGTTAGGTTAGGTTAGGTTAGGTTAGGTTAGGTTAGGTTAGGTTAGGTTAGGTTAGGTTAGGTTAGGTTAGGTTAGGTTAGGTTAGGTTAGGTTAGGTTAGGTTAGGTTAGGTTAGGTTAGGTTAGGTTAGGTTAGGTTAGGTTAGGTTAGGTTAGGTTAGGTTAGGTTAGGTTAGGTTAGGTTAGGTTAGGTTAGGTTAGGTTAGGTTAGGTTAGGTTAGGTTAGGTTAGGTTAGGTTAGGTTAGGTTAGGTTAGGTTAGGTTAGGTTAGGTTAGGTTAGGTTAGGTTAGGTTAGGTTAGGTTAGGTTAGGTTAGGTTAGGTTAGGTTAGGTTAGGTTAGGTTAGGTTAGGTTAGGTTAGGTTAGGTTAGGTTAGGTTAGGTTAGGTTAGGTTAGGTTAGGTTAGGTTAGGTTAGGTTAGGTTAGGTTAGGTTAGGTTAGGTTAGGTTAGGTTAGGTTAGGTTAGGTTAGGTTAGGTTAGGTTAGGTTAGGTTAGGTTAGGTTAGGTTAGGTTAGGTTAGGTTAGGTTAGGTTAGGTTAGGTTAGGTTAGGTTAGGTTAGGTTAGGTTAGGTTAGGTTAGGTTAGGTTAGGTTAGGTTAGGTTAGGTTAGGTTAGGTTAGGTTAGGTTAGGTTAGGTTAGGTTAGGTTAGGTTAGGTTAGGTTAGGTTAGGTTAGGTTAGGTTAGGTTAGGTTAGGTTAGGTTAGGTTAGGTTAGGTTAGGTTAGGTTAGGTTAGGTTAGGTTAGGTTAGGTTAGGTTAGGTTAGGTTAGGTTAGGTTAGGTTAGGTTAGGTTAGGTTAGGTTAGGTTAGGTTAGGTTAGGTTAGGTTAGGTTAGGTTAGGTTAGGTTAGGTTAGGTTAGGTTAGGTTAGGTTAGGTTAGGTTAGGTTAGGTTAGGTTAGGTTAGGTTAGGTTAGGTTAGGTTAGGTTAGGTTAGGTTAGGTTAGGTTAGGTTAGGTTAGGTTAGGTTAGGTTAGGTTAGGTTAGGTTAGGTTAGGTTAGGTTAGGTTAGGTTAGGTTAGGTTAGGTTAGGTTAGGTTAGGTTAGGTTAGGTTAGGTTAGGTTAGGTTAGGTTAGGTTAGGTTAGGTTAGGTTAGGTTAGGTTAGGTTAGGTTAGGTTAGGTTAGGTTAGGTTAGGTTAGGTTAGGTTAGGTTAGGTTAGGTTAGGTTAGGTTAGGTTAGGTTAGGTTAGGTTAGGTTAGGTTAGGTTAGGTTAGGTTAGGTTAGGTTAGGTTAGGTTAGGTTAGGTTAGGTTAGGTTAGGTTAGGTTAGGTTAGGTTAGGTTAGGTTAGGTTAGGTTAGGTTAGGTTAGGTTAGGTTAGGTTAGGTTAGGTTAGGTTAGGTTAGGTTAGGTTAGGTTAGGTTAGGTTAGGTTAGGTTAGGTTAGGTTAGGTTAGGTTAGGTTAGGTTAGGTTAGGTTAGGTTAGGTTAGGTTAGGTTAGGTTAGGTTAGGTTAGGTTAGGTTAGGTTAGGTTAGGTTAGGTTAGGTTAGGTTAGGTTAGGTTAGGTTAGGTTAGGTTAGGTTAGGTTAGGTTAGGTTAGGTTAGGTTAGGTTAGGTTAGGTTAGGTTAGGTTAGGTTAGGTTAGGTTAGGTTAGGTTAGGTTAGGTTAGGTTAGGTTAGGTTAGGTTAGGTTAGGTTAGGTTAGGTTAGGTTAGGTTAGGTTAGGTTAGGTTAGGTTAGGTTAGGTTAGGTTAGGTTAGGTTAGGTTAGGTTAGGTTAGGTTAGGTTAGGTTAGGTTAGGTTAGGTTAGGTTAGGTTAGGTTAGGTTAGGTTAGGTTAGGTTAGGTTAGGTTAGGTTAGGTTAGGTTAGGTTAGGTTAGGTTAGGTTAGGTTAGGTTAGGTTAGGTTAGGTTAGGTTAGGTTAGGTTAGGTTAGGTTAGGTTAGGTTAGGTTAGGTTAGGTTAGGTTAGGTTAGGTTAGGTTAGGTTAGGTTAGGTTAGGTTAGGTTAGGTTAGGTTAGGTTAGGTTAGGTTAGGTTAGGTTAGGTTAGGTTAGGTTAGGTTAGGTTAGGTTAGGTTAGGTTAGGTTAGGTTAGGTTAGGTTAGGTTAGGTTAGGTTAGGTTAGGTTAGGTTAGGTTAGGTTAGGTTAGGTTAGGTTAGGTTAGGTTAGGTTAGGTTAGGTTAGGTTAGGTTAGGTTAGGTTAGGTTAGGTTAGGTTAGGTTAGGTTAGGTTAGGTTAGGTTAGGTTAGGTTAGGTTAGGTTAGGTTAGGTTAGGTTAGGTTAGGTTAGGTTAGGTTAGGTTAGGTTAGGTTAGGTTAGGTTAGGTTAGGTTAGGTTAGGTTAGGTTAGGTTAGGTTAGGTTAGGTTAGGTTAGGTTAGGTTAGGTTAGGTTAGGTTAGGTTAGGTTAGGTTAGGTTAGGTTAGGTTAGGTTAGGTTAGGTTAGGTTAGGTTAGGTTAGGTTAGGTTAGGTTAGGTTAGGTTAGGTTAGGTTAGGTTAGGTTAGGTTAGGTTAGGTTAGGTTAGGTTAGGTTAGGTTAGGTTAGGTTAGGTTAGGTTAGGTTAGGTTAGGTTAGGTTAGGTTAGGTTAGGTTAGGTTAGGTTAGGTTAGGTTAGGTTAGGTTAGGTTAGGTTAGGTTAGGTTAGGTTAGGTTAGGTTAGGTTAGGTTAGGTTAGGTTAGGTTAGGTTAGGTTAGGTTAGGTTAGGTTAGGTTAGGTTAGGTTAGGTTAGGTTAGGTTAGGTTAGGTTAGGTTAGGTTAGGTTAGGTTAGGTTAGGTTAGGTTAGGTTAGGTTAGGTTAGGTTAGGTTAGGTTAGGTTAGGTTAGGTTAGGTTAGGTTAGGTTAGGTTAGGTTAGGTTAGGTTAGGTTAGGTTAGGTTAGGTTAGGTTAGGTTAGGTTAGGTTAGGTTAGGTTAGGTTAGGTTAGGTTAGGTTAGGTTAGGTTAGGTTAGGTTAGGTTAGGTTAGGTTAGGTTAGGTTAGGTTAGGTTAGGTTAGGTTAGGTTAGGTTAGGTTAGGTTAGGTTAGGTTAGGTTAGGTTAGGTTAGGTTAGGTTAGGTTAGGTTAGGTTAGGTTAGGTTAGGTTAGGTTAGGTTAGGTTAGGTTAGGTTAGGTTAGGTTAGGTTAGGTTAGGTTAGGTTAGGTTAGGTTAGGTTAGGTTAGGTTAGGTTAGGTTAGGTTAGAGTTAGGTTAGTTAGGTTAGGTTAGGTTAGGTTAGGTTAGGTTAGGTTAGGTTAGGTTAGGTTAGGTTAGGTTAGGTTAGGTTAGGTTAGGTTAGGTTAGGTTAGGTTAGGTTAGGTTAGGTATAGGTTAGGTTAGGTTAGGTTAGGTTAGGTTAGGTTAGGTTAGGTTAGGTTAGGTTAGGTTAGGTTAGGTTAGGTTAGGTTAGGTTAGGTTAGGTTAGGTTAGGTTAGGTTAGGTTAGGTTAGGTTAGGTTAGGTTAGGTTAGGTTAGGTTAGGTTAGGTTAGGTTAGGTTAGGTTAG
>CAVLYT010000011.1:0-2500 GCA_963675405.1 Cosmorhoe ocellata
AGAGACAGATGCCATAATTGAAGAAGAAAAAGAAGAAGAAGAGAGTTTACTTGTGTCACTATTTTTTTAGGAACCAGTGTGGTAAAATAAAAGGATTAAAGTGCGCCCCCCCAGAGACTCCTTTTGTGCTCTGAGGCGTTGACGATACCTACATAATTAAAATATTAAAAACATGACACTGGCAAAAACAAATAAACAACCATAGAGCAGTCACCAATGGCGATGAGATGAATGATGATGACATGAAGCAAGCATGTCATCAAGAAAGACCTGACGCCTGACAAGACTGATCCTTGATTGATGCCCTATCTAAATCAAGAAGAGAAGAAGAAGAAGAAATAAAAGAATACCAAAACTAGAAGATCAACAATAAAGTTATTTTGTAACAATTTCATGGAGCCATCGGTGATTTGGCTAGAATTTTGGCTCTAAGACACGCTCAATATACCTACATTGTTTTTGTTTACGAAACCCAAACTAACTTTATTCTCGAAAGTAGTCATTTTTGTAGAACACTACAGTTGCACCAAGTTCCAACTTTTTTATAAGTTTTTGAGCCCTACCCACTTGGTTTATTTCGCAGAAATAAGATTGGGCTTTACAACAAGAAGTTTACTTGGGTAAGTACCTAGATCTATTTCAATAGACACTATTATCAGAGCAGTTCTAGGATAAGGTCGTTTGGTCTATTACAATGGCTAGGTCAGCTCTCGCGACATACTTATCTGGCCACTATAGGCTTAAAAGTTAACCTTCTGCGTACAAACAATCTTTACTTAAACAGCTGCTCCACTCTCTGGCGACCAATGGTTTTGTCTGGCAACTATTAGTCGGCCTATAAGCAGTGTACAATGGGTGTTTATTTCCTACCCTATCTCGTTTATGTAACTCGAAAGTCAGTAAAACACTCGCTTATCATGCTTTTTATGTATAGATACCTACTTGTGAAACTCCACCAAAGTATAAAGAGTCCGTCTTGGCTGACGAAGACACTAAGACAGAGTCAAGAACAAACTCAAGTAATGTGTGATAATTATCATACATCACACATAACCTGATGGCTGATATATTTATAAGATCAGATTAGTCATCCGAAAGATAGCATTGAACAAACATTCTACCACTTCCTTGATCAATAATAATGATGTATTTTGCTAGCACAGTCAATTTAATAAGACTAATTTAATCAAGGTAAATTAATATTTTTCATTGGCCTTGATTTTGTTCGGTGCGGTCAGCTCGCTGGCCACTTCTTACTTACCTACTTACTCCCAACAGATCCACCTACCGATATACTTTTATTATATTTTATAGTTACATAGATTATTCATGAAAATACACCTTTGTCAGTGGTCAGATCCGGTTTTCGAAAAGATAGTAGGAGGATATCTAAAAGTAGTGGTCCAGCGTAAGTACAGATGAGCTCGGTTCTACGATCACGGTGTGCGGTGCGCAGGAGGCTCGGGGCGCGGCGCGCGGGGATGGTGGCATGGCGTCGCGGCGCGTGACGCGCAAGTGGGAGGTGTTCGCGGGCCGCAACCGCTTCTGGTGCGACGGGCGGCTCATGACGGCGCCGCACCCCGGCGTGTTCGCGCTCACGCTGGCGCTCATCTGCGGCACGTGCGCGCTGCACTTCGCCTTCGACTGCCCCTTCCTGGCGGCGCGCGTGTCGGGCGCCGTGCCCGCCGTGGGCGCCGCGCTGGCCGCCTTCACGCTGGCCGCGCTGCTGCGCACGGCGCTGTCCGACCCCGGCATCATCCCGCGCGCCGCGCCGCACGAGGGCGAGGCGGAGCCCGCGCCCGCGCCCGCGCCGCCGCCCGCCGCGCGCCCGCCGCCGCGCGCGCGCGAGGTGCTCGTGCGCGGGCGGCCCGTGAAGCTCAAGTACTGCTTCACGTGCCGCATGTTCCGGCCGCCGCGCGCCTCGCACTGCTCGCTGTGCGACAACTGCGTGGACCGCTTCGACCACCACTGCCCGTGGGTCGGCAACTGCGTGGGGCGCCGCAACTACCGCTACTTCTACGCGTTCGTGGTGTCGCTGTCGTTCCTGGCGGTGTGGGTGTTCGCGTGCGCCGTGGCGCACCTGGCGCTGGCGGCGCGCGCGGGCGGCGGGCTGGGCGCCGCGCTGCGGGCGTCGCCCGGCTCCGCGCTGGCGGCCGCCGTGTGCTTCCTCAGCGTGTGGTCCGTGCTGGGGCTGGCCGGCTTCCACACCTACCTGGCGTCCACCGACCAGACGACCAACGAGGACGTGAGTGCCGCGCCGCGCCCGCTCCGCCCGCGCCCCGCCCGCGCCCCGCGCCCTCACGCCGCCCGTCCCGTTGCAGATCAAGGGCTCGTTCTCGATGCGGCGCGGCGTGTCCAACCCGAACCCGTACTCGCGCGGCAACGCGTGCGCCAACTGCTGGCACGTGCTGTGCGGCCCGCTGGCGCCCAGCCTCATCGACCGGCGCGGCGCGCTGCCGTCCGACGAGCTGCCCCCGGCGCTGGCGCGCGCGCTGCCCCT
>CAVLYT010000011.1:7500-25451 GCA_963675405.1 Cosmorhoe ocellata
TGACATATATTTTATAGAAGAATATAACATAATTACTAAACGAAATTAAGATAATGATATATTTATATAATTATATATTTATATATATATATTTATTTGAATACATGTATTATATATAATATATTATATTTTTGTTGTAGCTGTGTACTCTGATATAAGATCTTAAGATCTTAGTCTTTCCACATATACATTTTTTTTTATTTTTTTTTTTTTATTTTTTTTTTATTTTACGTATTGTTTAACTTTTTTAGACTATTTATTATATTATTTACAAGATTTAGAAATGAATCAACGCAGCTTTCTTTATCTATAATCTCAGAGAGATTGTATGGAGATATTCCGAAATGGCTACAAATTCCTTCATGTTTCAACCGTGGTGCTCCAAACACTGGGCAATTTTGTAGTAAATGTTCAAGGCACTGCGAAGTTGTTTCATCACATGGGCATAGATCATCTTGTGTGATTTTGAATCGATGTAAATACTTTTTGTGAAAGCCATGCCCAGTAAGAAATTGAGTTAGCTGAAAGGAGGTTTTGCAGACTTTTCCCAGGTTGCGAATATCTGCTATGGTGGGTAAGAGTAGCTTGGTATGTTGCCCCGTTTCTGAGGATGCATATCTTTGCTCCCACTCCTGATGAACTTCCTTTCTTACTGAATATTTTATGAATGACAATGGAAATTTAGAGTAACGAGCAGCAGAGTGCAATTGCGTAGCCGCTTTAGCTGCTACATCTGCCTGCTCGTTACCTTCAACTCCTGAGTGTCCTTTGACCCACGAGATATTGATACTTGATTGATTCGCTGAGATTTGATGAATAATATGATGAATTTGATTAACTAAGGGGTGGGTATTACTGCGGTTTTCGAGTGCCATAATGGATGATAGTGAATCGGTGTAAATTAGTGATTTGGTTACATTATTTTGTTTGACCCAGTTGCAGGCCGATAAGATGGCGTATAATTCAGCTTGAAACACTGTGCAACAAGAGTGTAGTTTGAACTTGCGCACTACTTTAGGGGTCGTTCCACCCGGGTCAAAGGTCACAAAAGCAGCCCCAACAGACTGATCGTCTTGTTTGCTACCATCTGTGAATATCAGTGTAGCGTCATCATTATTCAAAGCATGTTCTATACATAAAAATGAAATACGTTTGGCTGGATGAAGAAGCTCCGAAACGGGCACTGGTGTCTCAAACTCGATGTCGTGTGGGAGGTAATCGCTTAGGCCTGATAGTTTGGTCCTCTCTATAGTGTGAACCTCTCGCACTTTCAAATCTAGTGGGGTGAAAAGTGCCAAAGCTATAGCTGCCGTTGTTGAAATGGTGCGAAAACCCCTAATAGCTTTAATGGCAAATCCGCGTTGCATTCTCAAAAGTGCATTTTTGACATACTTTTTGCGAACGACATGACCCCAAATGCCCGCTCCGTAAGTAACAATAGGCTCAATGACCCTCTGATAAATGAGCCTAACATTTTCAGGGTGTGCTCCGTATGTTGGACGAGAATACATGCATAGTTTCACAAATATGCGCATGGCTTTTTCTGTGATGTATTTAACATGTGGACCAAAGAGTAGTTTTTCATCTAAGATGATTCCCAGTAGCTTGATTTGTCTTTCATAGGAGAGCTCTTGATTGTCCATTATAATCCGAGCATTCTTAGCTTTAGGAGTGAACGCGATAACCTGCGTTTTGGATGGACCAAATGTTAGCTTGACGCTCTTGCCCCAGTCTGAAATCCTAGACAGAGCCGTTTCAGCAGAATTCTTGAGCCTACCTATGTCCTTTGCGGTAACAATCAAAAGAACATCATCCGCAAAGGCCTGAAGGTGACAACCCGGAGGGAGCTGCATCTCTAAAAGCTCGTCCAAAATAATATTCCAGAGAATAGGACCACATGCCGATCCCTGTATGCACCCCTTCGTCATACGCTTGGTAACTCGCTCTCCTGCGTGATCTAATTGAACCTCTCTGTCGCGGACATAATCCTCAATTAGTCCATAGATGTTTTTAGGGCAGGATATTCGCCGAAGTCTGTGAAAGAGAGCGGGCCACCAAGCATTGTCGAAAGCGGCTTTGATATCCAATGATACAGCTATAGCAAGTCGCTTGTTAATCTTTGCCTGCTTGACTGTTTTTATTGCGTTTTCTATTGCTTGCACGGTGCTGGTTTGTTCGCGGAACCCGTATTGTTGTTTGTGGCTGAAACCATTTTTCTCCGCCCAGTATGTAACGCGCTTAATGAAGCATTTTTCTAAAAGTTTTCCGAAAACTGGTAGGAGTCCTATCGGCCGGAATGATCCTAAGGCGCTATAATCAGATTTTCCCGGTTTTGGAATGATCTTAACGTAGGCAATCTTCCACTGACGTGGGAAGTGCTGGAGAGTCAGACATCTATTCATTACTCCCGTGATGAGTTTTGGATATGCGATAGTGAATTGATGACATATATCAGCAGTGAGATGATCTATCCCGGGGGCTTTTTTTGGGTTCATGTATTTAAGATGTTCCAGCACTTCTTCCTCAGCGAATGGAAGATCGTCTTCAGTTTTGATAGATTGGATTGCCCTTAAGAAGTGGTGTCGCGGTTCAGTGTCCGGGAGGTCGTCCGGATAAAAATGATCTAATAAAGCGGTGGCCGTTTCCAGGCCACTAGAAGTGTAGTTATTCCCAATTTTCAGTGTAATAGGAGGGCGCTTGGGAGTGGTATCTTTTAAAAGTCTATTTGTCATAGACCAGACGTTTTCTTTAGTTTGCAATTCGCATAGTTCCCGAAATTTAGCAGTGGACTCATTGCGTAATTCCTTTGCATACGCAGTCTTTTTGCTAAGCTGTTCCTCGAGAAGCAAGTCCAGCGGTGCTCCTTGCCGTTTGGCTGCGTGTAGTCTGCGATGAATGTCTATTACCTCTCTCTTCATAGTCTCCAGTTTATCCGACCACCAGGGTGGTTTGCTATGTCCCTTTCCGCCCCCCTTAATGTGCATCGATTTTTCACAAGCGTGATGGATGGTTCTTGTGATGTCATCGATGAGGGTTTCTAGCTCTTCTGGGTTCATTGCTGAAATGTCCCGTTCCAGTATGTCGGATGAAGACATAAGCGTGTGTAGAGAGTCCTTAAACACCGGCCAGCACGCTTTATTGGTTTTATAAAGAAAAGTAGATGTATTTCCCGATTGGGTGGTGTTAGTGCTATTGGTTTTTAATGTAAATTCTATAGCATTGTGTTGTGATGATGTACAGAAGTCTAAATTTACTCGCCAAGCTGAAATTCGGTCGTAGATGGAGTCTGACGCTAATGTGATATCTATAATAGAAGTACGTTGGCATCCATGTGTGATCGTTTCGAAAGTGGGCGTGTTCCCCGAGTTACAGAGGTTCATGTCGTTACCAAATGCTAAGTCCATGACTTCTCTGCCCCGGAGATTGGTAGTTGTGCTTCCCCAAAGAGGATGCCAGCCGTTAAAATCTCCTCCCACTAACCGGTGCGAGTTGCTGGTGTTCTTAAGAAAGAAGTCTAGGCGTTCCATGGTGCTTGATTGGTCGTCGTCCGGTTCAATATAAACCGATGCTATAAAGAAGTGGCTATTTGCAGTGTTCAACTTCACCACACACAAATTAGACGAGGAGTATTGAGTTAACCCTAAAACGGACCCAAAACCAGACTTGACCAAGATGCAAGCCTTTACTCGGCTACCGCCGGAAAACTGAAATATGTCGATGCCTGCAATCGACTTAAGTTCATTGCCGGACCCAGTGTAGGGCTCCGACAACAAAGCTATTTTACACTCTCCTGAGGAGAATGACCGTAAAAACTCATGTTGACTATTTCGCGAACGATCTATGTTGCACTGTACAAAGTCGATTTGGTTTTTACAACCCATAATCGACCCTGTTAAGTATATTGTTTCTCATGTTCCGCAATCTGGGGCAATGTTCGGAGTTGGCACGGTGCCGTGTGTCGAGTCGGGTTCTGAATTTCTCATTATGAGAGGCGCAGTTGAAGCACTTGGCCGTGAAAGGTTTTTCTCTGAGGGGGCAGTGGTCTATATTATGACCGGTTTGGCCGCAGTGTGCGCAAGGTTTTACTGTGGAGTCGCACTTGGAGCGCATGTGGCCAAATTGAAGGCATTTGTGACACTGTATGAAAGGGGAGAAGTCGTCAACGTGTACGCGCTGGTGGTCCAGACTCACCCTGACCATGTCCATCATAGAGCGATAAACCCGGGGGTGAGCCAGGAACACAGCGTTGTACAAAGAGGGGTTACGGTTGTCTCGCTTAAACCGCAGACGCAAGTCCTCTTCGTCCCTGATAACGTCTCCTAGTTCGCGATTCTGTTCCCTGAGAATGTTGACAATGTCCTCAGAAGGGACGTCTCTAGATACGCCCTTTAGGATGACCATTGGTCTGAGGCTACGAGCCGGTTCCGCGCTGACTTTATCAGACCCAGAGAGACGCTTCAGAGCGTCCTCCCGCTGTTCCACGCTGTCAAATTCCACTCGCAGCTTGCCATTGGAGACTGTCTGCACACGAGCGGGTGCATAAGATGACGCCCTGAAGCTGATGCTGTTTTTAAAAGCCTCAATAGTGTCTTGCTTGTTCTTAGCGTCTCCCTTGGGCGTAACAATGATAGCTGGCTTGTTTTGAGTCGCAGTTGTTTGAGGAGCAGGAGCGCGGCCAGCGGTGGCGACCCGACTAGGTGGTAAAGCAGGGCCACTTTGAGCGGCCTGGGAGTAGGAGAGGCGCATTTGGGCAGATATCATGCTCTTAAAATGGGTCATTTCCTCCCGGATTTCAGCGCGCACGGAGGTCGCAATATCCTGAGCAATATTGTTCAGTTGTGGTGAGGCTGGAGCCGCAGTAGAAGCCGTGGCGTTAGAAGAAGAAGAAATTGACCTGACCGAATCCATTATGGATTTTGCCAGTTCAATTATCTTCTTCTTGTTGATGCTGGTAACACTTTTGCCATCGGTGACGGCTGAGATTATCGAGGCGCAGTCAGTTAGGACCTTGGTAATCGCTTCCGAAGAACCACGATGTGGTGGAGACCCGGAATCGGCGTCGCAGTAGTCTTCGCTGTCCGAATCAGAAACTACCATGCCTGTGGCGGCCTCCAAGGCCGCCCTGGTGGATGGGGGGATCGCGGACAACATGACGAGGCCGCCCCCAGTACAATAATCCCAAAAAAGTCGCTAGAAATAGCGAATTCGCTAATCGATATTTTTCCCCATACAAAAATGGAGTCTGAATTCACTTCAGTAAACGAGACCGGGAGGGTGGGCGGGCGATTTTTTGATTTTCTGTGCGCTAATTCTTTCTTTTATGTTACAGGTGCTCGCTGGTGTGCTGCAGGCAGCGTTTTGGGTGCGGCAGAAGAAGAAATCAACACACAGAAAGTTTTGAAAAATTTAAAATGACACTAAAATTGACGAAATTATTCTAAGTTTAGGGGCTAAAAGGACAGAACTAGATACCAAAAACTTACTGCTGGGTTTCGCCAGCAGTTATTCAAGATATGAGACACAATAATATTACTTTAGATTCACAAAAACCGAAAGTTTAGAAACTTTTAACTTTGATTCGCAATGGTTAGGTTAGGTTAGGTTAGGTTAGGTTAGGTTAGGTTGGGGGACCCCCCACAGTGCTTGCGTCCACGTCGCGTCCCCTGGAAACGACTCAGTCTGACCACCGTAACGGAGTGGCAGACTGAGCTCGGCTAAAGTGCACTGTGCGTTGTAGTTCTTTTATGCGGGATACTACGACATCGGCGGAGGCTATGCCTAAAAAATTTGTGCGGGACGCCTCCGGGCGTTTCCTAAAAGGCCCTTCTCAGGGCCAACCCAAAGGCCCTTCTCAGGGCCAACCCAAAGGCCCTTCTCAGGGCCAACTCGAAGGCCCTTCTCAGGGCCACACTGACGAGGGTGCGTCGGTAGCGGAGGCTGCATGCGCAGTCAGCCTGTTTGGCAGAGCGGGTGAGCTGACGGATTCCGACAGCGAGTCGGACGCAGGTCCGAGAGCGATTGAGGGAGGCCCGCTCAAGCGGGCTTTCCTGAAAGACGGGTCCAGCTCGGACTCGTCCAGGAAAGGGAGGTCGAAGCGCAAGGTGAAGGCCAAAAAGCCTTCATCTGTCGCTGCCGTCGCCGATACCCACGACGTGGGATTGGAGGACGCGCGACGCGAGCTGAGCCTCACTCGGCGGGCACAGCTCCAGCAGGACCTGGAGGAGCAGGTCGCTGCCAAGGAGCAGGAGGCGCGCACTGCGCGGGCCAAGGCCGGGTACGGCGCGTCCTGCGTGCTGTACGCCGACCACTCCCTGGTCGAACTGGAGCGCATGGCGCAGGAGGACGCGGAGGAGATCGCCCAGGTCGCCTCCAAGTCCTCAAACCTGAAGGGGACTTTTCAAAAGTCCCTGAAGTGTAGGGCCGCGAGCATGCGTGGCATCGTCCGTGAGCTGGTGCAGCGCACAGCCACGGACGAGACGCGGCAGCTGCAGGCGAAAGTTGACCGCCTGCAGTCGGAGGTCAGCCAGCTGCACACGAAGCTGGCTGAAGCCACGGCCCGACCTACGCAGGCGGAGCCAAGGCCGGCGGCGGAAGTTCCCTCTTCCTCCTCCAACCTTGAGGATATCATCCGCAAGGTTGTGATGGAGGAAAGGGCCTTCACAAGAGCCTGCCTCGATGGCATCGAGGACAGGCTCCTGCCCGAAAAGCGCCTCCGACCGCCGCTAGCGGCGGACAAGAGGCAGAGTAAGCCGGGGCCATCCTCCCAAAAGGAGGACCCCCTTCTCCCCTCTACCACTCCGTCCAACCAGCCTTGGACGAAAGTGGTCAAGAGGGGAAAGGGCAAGGCCAAGAAGACGGGAACGGCCGCCGCCCCTACCACCCCTGCCCCCACCCCTTCCTGCCCGTCCCAGGCGACAGGCAAGGGAAGGGGAAAGGGAAAGGGGAAGGGGAAGAAGACGGCCCCCAAGCCCACCGCCGCTGCCCCCGCAGCCGAAAGGGCCCCCGCCGGTGGGAGGAAACCTTTGGTTCCTCCCAAATCCGCAGCCGTCGTGGTGACGCTCACCGCAGAGGCTGCGGAGCGGGGTGAGACGTACGAGTCCGTCCTAAAACGGGCTCGTACCAACGCCGATCCCACCCAACTTGGGATCGGAGCGGTCACGTGCCGCCGGACTCAAGCCGGGGCTCGAATCTTTGAGTTCCCGGGGGCCCAGGGCGGCACCAACGCGGACCTCTTCGCAACCAAGTTGCGAGAGGTCATCGCGGACGCGGCCAAGGTGGCCAGACCCATAAAGTCTGCGGCCTTGGAGGTGACCGATCTAGATGATTCGGTCACCAAAGAGGAGGTGGTAGCGGCGATCGCAGCAGTAGGGGGTTGCGACGTCGCAGCGGTGCAGGGCCGGGACATCAGACCCGGCCGCGGCGGCATGGGCACTATCCGCCTCGAGTGCCCAGTCGTCGCAGCCAAAGCCGTCCTTGCCAAGGGACGGTTTTCGGTGGGCTTCAGCACCTGCCGAGTCCGAGCACTTGAAGACCAGCCTATGCGCTGCTTCAAGTGCTTCGGAATCGGGCACACGCGGGCCCTCTGTCCGTCCCTGGTGGATAGGACGGACAGCTGCTACCGCTGCGGCCAGGACGGACACAAGTCCGTTTCCTGCACGGCCGCCACGCCACGCTGCGCAATATGCGCAGCCAGCGGTCGCCCAGCGGGGCACATCATGAAGCTCCCCTAAAGAAGGGCAAAGCGCAGGCGACGGCCCCGCCTGCCGCTGAGACCGCCGACCCCGAAGCGGGAGCCTCGGCGGCTGATGAGGAGGGTGTGATGTCCGAATGATGGATAGGCATCGCATCCTCCAGGCGAACACCAACCACTGCAAAACAGCTCAGGACCTGCTCATGCAGGTCATGGCTGAGTGGTTGGTGGACGTGGCGGTAGTCGCCGAGCCGTACTCGGTCCCCGACGGTTGGTTGGGTGATCGAGACGGCTTGGTAGCTTTATTGTCGCGGTCTTCCACAGACTCCCCTCCCCTCTCGCTTTTAGAGAGGGGACCGGGATACGTGGCCGCCGCGTGGGGAGAAATAGCCCTGGTGGGCGTGTATTTCTCCCCAAACCGCCCTCTACAGGACTTCGAGAACTTTCTCGAAGTCCTCACCGCTGTTGTCGGGAGGGCGGCGCCGCGCCAGGTCGCCGTGTTGGGCGACCTGAACGCCAAGTCGGTGGCCTGGGGCAACCCGGCCGCCTCTTGCAACGTCCGAGGGCGCGCCGTCGAGTTCTGGGCGGCCTCAACTGGCGTGTCCCTCCTCAACAGAGGGACAGTTCACACGTGTGTGCGGCAACGGGGAGGGTCAGTGGTGGACGTTTCGTTCGCCACCCCCGTCCTAGCCGCCCGCGTCGTGAACTGGCGGGTGGAGCTGGTGGAGACATTGTCGGACCACCGCTACGTGCGGTTCGACGTCTCCACCCAGAGCCCCGGGAGGACGGCCCCCTCGGGCCGATCCTCCTTTCCGCGGTGGGCCCTTACCCGCCTCGACCGTGAGGCGGCTAAGGAGGCGGCGCTCGTCCAGGACTGGCTCGCTCCTCCGGTCGACGTCCTGGACGTGGACTCCGCAGCGGTCCAGCTGCGGAGATCCCTGACCGAGGTGTGCGACTCCAGCATGCCTCGGTCCCGCCGTCCGCCTCCCCGACGCGCCGTCTATTGGTGGTCGGAGGGGCTAGCGGGGCTCCGGTCCGCCTGCGTGGCGGCAAGGCGGGCGTATGCGCGGAGTCGACGGCGCAGTGGGCGAGACCTCGAGCACGAGGACCTTCTCTACGCCTCTTACGTAGAGGCAAAGAAGGTCCTCAAGGCGGCAATGAGCGCCGCCAAAGACGCGGCGCGAGCCGAGATGCTCGAGGGTCTCGACAGGGACCCGTACGGGAGACCTTATAAGGCGGCGCGGAATAAACTGCGCCCCTTTGGTCCCCCACTGACGGAGTCCTTGGAGCCGGCATTGCTGGATGGGGTGGTTCGGTCCCTGTTTCCTTCAGGGACCAACTTCGCCCCACCAGTAATGGACCCTCCGCCGGGGGCAGCTCCGCCGGAGGAGGAGGTCCCTCCGGTCGAGGTGGAGGAACTTGGCGCGGAGATTATTCGCCTCCGTGCCAAGAAGACGGCCCCAGGGCCGGACGGCGTCCCCGCACGGGTGGTGGCCATCGCCACCACTCATATGGGGCAGAGGTTTCGGGACCTTTTCAGCGCGTGCCTCACGGCTGGAAGGTTCCCGAAACCCTGGAAGGAGGGGCAGTTGTGCCTCCTCCGAAAGGAGGGACGCCCGGCGGACTCCCCCTCGGCTTACCGACCCATCGTATTGCTCGATGAGGTCGGTAAGATGTTCGAGGGGGTAATAGCCAGAAGGCTGAATGGCCTTCTGGCGGAGGTAGGGCCGAACCTGTCGGACGCCCAATTCGGTTTTCGAAGAGGGCGTTCGACAGTGGACGCGCTGGCCCGGCTGAGGGGCCAAGTGCGGGAGGCCGTGGGGGTGGGGGACGGGGTATTGGCTGTGTCATTTGACATAGCCAACGCCTTTAACTCCGTCCCCCACTCGACGATACTTGAGGCGCTCCGTTACCACGGGGTGCCTCAGTATCTGCGGAGGTTGCTGGCCAGCTACCTGGAGGACCGAGCGGTCCTCCTGGTGGACAAGACTGGCCAGCTACGGCGGTACGGCGCGGGGTCTGGTGTTCCACAGGGGTCGGTCTTAGGCCCACTCCTGTGGAACATCGGTTTCGACTGGCTCCTGCGGGGAGCTCTCCTCCGGGGCACGAGTGTCATCTGCTATGCAGATGACACTCTCCTCACTGCCCGGGGGAGAGATTTCCGGGAGGCGGCAAGCCTGGCCTCGGCCGGCGGATCCCTGGTCGCAGGAAGGATCCGCCGGCTAGGATTGGGGGTTGCGCTGCACAAGACCGAGGCCGTGTTTTTCCACGGGCCTCGGCAGCGCATCCCCACTGACGCCCACATCGTGGTGGAGGGCGTCAGGGTCGAGGTGAAGGCCCAGATGAAATATCTGGGCCTTATACTCGACAGCAGGTGGCGCTTCAGCCCGCACTTTAGCGGGCTGTCAGCGCGCCTGCTGAAGGCCGCGGGGGCGCTTTCGTGGCTCCTCCCAAACCTGGGAGGGCCCAAAGCGCGATGCCGGCAGCTGTATGCCGGCATACTTAAAAGTATGGCCCTGTACGGGGCCCCGATCTGGGCGGACTCCCTCCATAGGAGGGAGAACGCCACCGCGATCCGCAGGCCCCAAAGGGCCATTGCGCAGCGGGTGGCGAGAGCCTACCGCTCAGTAGGCTTCGCGGCCTCATGCGCTCTGGCGGGCACCCCTCCTTGGGAGCTCGAGGCGTGGGTGCTCGCTAGAGTTTATGAGTGGACGGCGGGGCGCAGGGCACTCGGGGAGCGCCCGGCCCCAGAAGAGCGGGAGGCCGTACGGCGAGAGGCGAGGGACGCAGTCGTCCAACACTGGACGGAGGACCTCGCCTCTGCCACGTTCGGCCGCAGAACGTTGGACGCTCTCGGGCCAATCCTCCGCGATTGGCTCGAGAGGTCCCACGGCTTCCTCTCTTTCCGTCTGGTGCAGGTGCTATCCGGGCATGGATGCTTCGGATCGTACCTGCACCGGATCGGAAGAGAGGGAACGCCGTCGTGCCACGCCTGTGGCGCGACGGAGGACACGGCGCAGCACACCCTCGAGGTGTGCCCGTCGTGGTCCGAGCCGCGCCACGCCCTGGTCGCGGCAGTGGGGCAGGACCTCTCGCTTCCCAGCGTGGTTCATTCCATGCTGGAGAGCGAGGGGGCCTGGGCAGCGGTCGCCTCTTTCTGCGAGGACGTGATGTCCCAGAAGGAGGCGGCAGAGCGCGCGCGGGAGGAAGATCCTCTCGCGGCGCCTCTGCGTAGGCGGAGAAGAGGTGGGAGAAGGCGGCCATAGTCGCCTCCTCTCCCTCTGGTGATGGATAGCGGGAGGCAGGCGTGGGGACGCCTCCTCCTGCATTGCACTTATCCATCACCCCCGTCGGACGGGAACGACTGAGCACTCGCAGTCGTTCCCGGGGCCCCCCCTCTGCAAGGGGGGGGCGTGGAGGCCCCGCTGTCAAGGCGGGCGGTCGTCGGCGGGGGACTGGATGAAAAGGCTCCTGCCGGTTTCCCAGTCCCTCACCACATAGACGACGCCGGAGTGCCGCTGGGTTGTTTAGTGGGTATACCGGTCGTAGGACCGGGGAGTCCCACATACCCCTCCCATCCCCATGGGAGGGGATGCGTAACGCATTTTTCCCAGCGTCAAAAAAAAAAAAAAAAAAAAAAAAAAAAAAGGTTAGGTTAGGTTCAACGGAGGAGGGCCCTTTTCGGGCAATTAGCTTCGTTACGTGCTTGCGCGGATGAAGCAGAGTTGGGCTCGGCGTGCGCTTACCCCGCCGTCGGGCAGGCAAGGGGGGACTTGTCTTCCCTGCCGCCAGCTCGAAGTCGTAATCCCGCGACGATTGCGGTCATGTCTCGTGATCGGAGTGGGACCGATGGTCTTGGCTTGGTCGCCCGGGCTGCGAGGAGTAAACCTCTATAAAAAATCCCGTAGGACAAGTGGGGGTGCAGCACGAAGTCCGTTCTCTTAGAGGATGGCTGGCCGGTAAAGCCAGTCGCTACTGTACCTAGGCGTAGCGCCTTGGTTAGGTTCACCTGCCCTTCCCGGATACACGAGGGCACTGTCCGGGTCGTATGAGTCCCCGGTACTCGTGGGACTTCTTATGGATTCATTCATACATACCCCAAAGGAGGGCGGTCGCCTGGAATGCCGCAAAGAAGGAGTAGCTGCAGAGCCCGCGAGGGTTTCTGGTGCGGACGCTTCGGCGTCAACGACGAAGGAGGGAGCCTTGGTGGCGAAGGTCGCTGCCAAGAAGGCTGTGGTAGTCCTCAGGAGAATGGACGCCACTGTTGAGGAGGCCCTAAGCAAGACCAGATGTCCATCCCTGGTCAGTAGCTTAGAGAGCGACTCTGATGCATTGTCGGCCACTTCCGACAGCCAGCCGTTAAGGCTATGGCGGAAGAGGCCGAATACGATTGAGAGGAAGCGCGGGAGCAGCGGGTCCGACTCGGACCGAAACGCGCTCCCAGAAGGGTCGACCAAAGTGTTGAAGCGCGGTCCTGGGAGACCCCCGACAACTGGTCGGTACGTCGGTATGGCGAAGGCCAGGGCCGAGTACCTGGTTGCCGAGAGGCAAATGATGGAGCTTGAGGTGGAGAGGGAGGTGGCGGCGGCAACGCCCAAGCCACGCTCAGACGCCGCCAAAAAATACCTGGGTGCTGTGGCTTCCTGGGGCCCGACAAGAGAGGCCCCTGCTGTCGCCCTGTCCTCCCGGGTGCAGGAGAGCCTGACGGCCATAGAGCTCGTCGGCAATAAGTCGGGAAACCTTAAGGGCACTTTCCAGAGCGCCCTTAAGAAGTCCGTGGAGGTGCTCCGGGAGGTGTTCGAGGAGTTGGCCTCCCGTACCCCTGCAGATGAGGTGGCCAGGCTCCAAGCGGAGAACCTCTTGCTCAAGAGCCAGCTGGACCGGCTCGGCGAGGAAATGGCCGCGCTCAGGGCCGAGGTAAGGGGCAGCAAGGAGTGCGCTGCTCCCGCCACATCGGCTGAGTATGCGAAGCTTGGGGAGGTTCTCCAAGCCTCTCTCGCAAAGATGGACGCACGGCTGGACAGTTTGGAGGTAGACGGGCGGCTCCTGCCCGCAAAGCGCCACCGCCCGCCTTTGGCAGCGGAACGAGCGCAAAAGGATGACGAGGTGCCTGTGTCGCCGACTCCGGCGCCCAGGAAGGCGCCTGCAGAAAAGCCTGCCACCACTCCGGCTGCAAAAGCAGCGGAGAAGAAGGCGCCAGCGGCTCCAGAAGCTGCCAGCACCTCTGGCAAGAGGAGGAAGAAAGGGAAGAAGGCCAAGAAGGCCTCCCCAGCTGCCCCTGCCCCAACTGGTCCTGCTCAGGCTGCCCCTGCTCCGGCAGAAAATAGCCAAAAGCGCGATCAGGAGGGCTGGCAGACAGTGGGTCCCAGTCGCCGCAATAAGCAGCGAAAGGACCCAGCAGACAGGGCGCCAAGGACATCGGCGCCCAACAAGCCAGGGGCGCCCCAGCCAGCTGCGGCCAGAAAGGCCAAAGCTCATAAGCCCCGCGCCCAGCGTTCATCTGCAGTGGTTATCGCGCTGCAGCGGGGGGCGGAGGAGAGGGGACGGACGTACGGGGAGGTGATCGCCGAGGCCAAGTCAAAACTTGACTTGGGAGAGCTCGGGATCTCCTCCGTACGCTTCAGGCAGGCGGCGACTGGGGCCCGCATCTTGGAGGTCCCAGGAGCAACGAGTGGGGGCAAAGCCGACCTGCTGGCGGAGAAGATCCGGGGACTGTTCTCCACGGAGGACGTAAAGGTCTCCAGGCCGGTGACTTCGGTCGACCTCAGGGTAACCGGTCTGGATGACTCTGTCACCCCGGAGGAGTTGGCGGCTGCGGTCGCCAAGGCAGGAGGGTGCTCGCCAGGCGATGTAAAGTCTGGCGAGATAAGGAAGGGACCCGGGGGCGTAGGCACGGCCCTAGTAAAGTGTCCCGCTGCGGCCGCAAAAAAGGTTGTAGCCGGACGCTTCCAGGTCGGGTGGGTGGCGGTCGGGGTGAAAATTCTCGACGCCCTCCCCCGCCGGTGCTACCGGTGCTTCGCACTGGGCCACATTGGGGCCCAGTGCTCGTCGGAGGTCGACCGCAGCCAGAACTGTCTGTGCTGCGGTCAAGCGGGCCACAAGGCCCGGGAGTGCTCCGCCAAGCCCCACTGCCCCGTCTGCGAGGCAGCTGGGAAGAAGGCGGACCACCTCGCTGGGGGCAAGGCCTGTGCCAAGCCCCCAACAAAGAAGGCCGTGAAGAAGGCTGCGGCAAGGGCTAGGAAAGCCAAGTCGCAGCCTACGAACCCGCCCCCAGCAGCGGGTCAGACGGAGGATCCGATGGAGGTCCATTAGTATGGACCTCCGATTCTTGCAGGGAAACCTCAACCACTCCGCCGCGGCCCAGGACCTGTTCGTCCAGGCCATGGCGGAGTGGCAGGTTCATTTGGCTGTCGCCGCCGAGCCGTATCGCGTCCCGGTCCGTTCGGACTGGGTCGGGGACAGTAATGGCTCGGTGGCAATAACACAGCGTTGTGCGGCGGGCGGCCCTCCTCTTACTGCTGTTAACAGAGGGGAGGGCTTTGTGGTGGCAAAGGTCGGTGCAGTGGTCGTTATTGGGGTGTATTTTTCCCCCAATCGACCACTCGCTGACTTTGAGCGATTCCTCGCGTTACTGGGGGTCGCTGTCGGCCAGGTCTCTCCAGGTCCCGTCGTCGTCCTTGGAGACCTCAACGCGAAATCTAGGGCCTGGGGTTCGGCGACGACGGACCTTAGGGGGAGAGTGCTGGAGGAGTGGCTGGTGGAGTGCGAGTTGGCCATCCTCAACCACGGCACGGTGGACACGTGTGTGCGCCGTAACGGGGGGTCAGTCGTGGATGTTTCATTCGCGACCCCCCCCATCGCACACCGTGTCCAGGGGTGGGAGGTTCTGGAGAACGAGGAGACGCTGTCAGATCATAGGTACATTACCTTCAGCGTCTCAAACTCGTCTCCAGACACCCCGAGAGCCCCAAGCCAACCAAGGTTGGATGGGCCGCGATGGGCAATTAAGCGCCTGGACAGGGATTTACTGCAGGAGGCAGCCCTTGTCCAGGCGTGGATCCCTGATCCACCACAGACCGATATAGACGGGGATGCGGCTCAGCTCTGCGAGGCCATGGCGCAGGCGTGCGACGCCGCGATGCCTCGCGTTAGAGCCCCCCCGTCCAAAAAAGCGGTCTATTGGTGGAACGAGGAGGTGGCCCGGCTCCGCCGGTCTTGTGTGGAGAAGCGCCGCGCCTTCCAGCGGTATCGGAGACGCCGAAACCGCGAGGAAGGCGAGGAGGACCGGCTGTATGCCGCGTATCGGGAAGTGGCGGTGGCACTCCGCCTCGCCATTAACCGGTCCAAGGCCGCGGCGTGGGAGGAGCTGCTACAGACGCTAGAGAGGGATCCTTGGGGTAGGCCGTACAAGTTAGTACGGCAAAAATTACGCCCTTGGACCCCTCCCATTTCTAGCAGCCTCGAGCCGGCGGTACTAGAAAGGGTGGTCGAGGCACTGTTCCCGGAGATGGGAACAGACTTTGTGCCTCCCACCATGGCGCCACCAGCACCGGAGGAGGGAGACTCGGGCGAGGTGCCCGAGGTCTCAAAAGAGGAGGTGGGTGCGGCCGTGTTACGCATCAAAGGCAAAAACACGGCCCCAGGACTCGACGGCATCCCTTGCCGGGCGTGGGTCCTGGCCCTAGGCGGAGAGCATGAAGCTCTGGAGCCCCGCCTAAGGGCACTCTTCACCAGGTGTGTGCGAGAAGGTGTCTTCCCACACCGGTGGAAGGAGGGCCGCCTAGTCCTCCTCCGTAAGGAGACGCGGCCGGCCGATGACCCGTCGGGGTATCGGCCTATAGTGTTACTCGACGAGGCGGGAAAGCTACTGGAGAGAGTGGTAGCCAACCGCCTCGTCGAGCACTTGGAAGGAGTGGGTCCGAGTTTGTCGGATGCCCAATTCGGGTTCCGCTGCGGCCGGTCGACCATAGACGCGATCGGCCGCCTGCGGGACATGGCGGAAGAGGCGGTGTCAGGGGGTGGGCTGTTGTTGGCTGTGTCTTTAGATATAAAGAACGCCTTCAACAGCCTACCCTGGCCGACTATTTTGGAGGCACTCCGTTTTCATGGAGTGCCTCGATACTTGAGGAGATTGGTGGGGAGCTACCTGTCGGATAGGGCGGTAGTCTTCCCCACCAGAGATGGAGCGGGTGGTCGTCGGCGTATGACGCGCGGTGTTCCCCAGGGGTCCGTTCTTGGGCCCCTGCTATGGAACATCGGCTACGATCACGTCCTGCGCTGTGCAAACCTGTACGGCGTAGACGTGATTTGTTACGCCGACGACACCCTGGTGACGGCCCGGGGTTCTGATCTCCGGGCCGCCTTGATACTGGCCACCGCCGGCGTGGCGGCGGTGGTGTCGAGGATACGGAGGCTGGGGCTGGAGGTGGCTCTCCATAAGTCGGAGGCCATCTGTTTTCACGGGCCCCGACGGAGACCACCTGCCAGCACTAACATAGTGGTGGGCGGAACCCCTATCCTGGTCGGGACGACGTTGAAATACCTCGGCGTCGTCCTCGACAGTAGGTGGGACTTCGGGGTTCACCTGGAGCGCCTGGTCCCAAGGTTGGTGAGCACAGCGGGTGCACTTGGCCGCCTGCTCCCCAACCTGGGAGGAGGGAATGGGAGTTGCCGCCGCCTATATATGGGGGCGGTCCGGTCGATGGCCCTTTATGGAGCTCCGATCTGGGCGGGGTCCCTGAAGAACCGCCACAAGGCCCTCCTGCACCAAGCGCAGAGGGTCATGGCGGTCAGGGCCATCAGGGGTTACCGGACCATCTCCCACGAGATGGCCTGCGTCCTTGCCGGTTCCCTTCCGTGGGACCTAGAGGCCGAGGTTCAGTCCTCGGTCTACTGGCAACGGACGCATGCCCGGAGCCGGGACCTGCGCCCTGCGCCCGACGAAGTGGTGCGGTGGCGCAGAGAGGCCCAGGAGGAGGCTCTGGGCGAGTGGAGGCGGCGGCTCGAGGGGCTGCACACTACGGGTGCAAGGTCCCGACGCCGGGTGTTGGAGGGAGTCCTGCCCATTCTGGAGGAATGGGTAGGGAGGAAGTGGGGGCCGATGACTTTCCGGCTTACGCAGATACTCTCGGGGCATGGTTGCTTCGGGAGGTATCTGTGTAACATAGTCGGGAAGGAGTCGACCCCGGAGTGCCACCATTGTGGCTGTGCGGAAGACACCGCACAGCACACTTTGGTGGTATGCTCCGCCTGGGCAGGGCCGCGATCGGAGCTGATTGCGGCCCTGGGAGGAGGTGATCTCTCGTTGCCGACCGTCATGGAGAAGATGGTTGGCAGCGAGATGATCTGGGAGGCGATGATCTCCTTCTGCGACGACGTCATGTTGCAGAAGGAGACCGCGGAGCGCCTGAGAGAGCGGGATCCGCTCTCCCAAAGGCTCCATCGTGGGCGAGGCGGGCGGGCGAGAAGGGGTGCCCGCTCTCGACACGACCCGCCAGGGGCGTCTCGGGCGGCAGGTGCGGGGGCACCAGCCGTCCATTGATGAGACCCCCTGAGGAGGTAGGAGGGGTTCGCCCCTCTGAGGAGGTCTGCCCATCTTATCGGGCGGACGTGGGCCACAGGCGAGGCCAGGCGGACTGTGGAGTTACCGCCGGCCTTGCCTCTGCCCAACAGTGGCGGGAGTAGTGAGGTTTTTAGTGGGTATACCCGAAAGGGGGAGTCCCACATACCTCGCCCTTGCCCCCCGGCAGGGCGGGGATGCGTAACGCATTTTCCTCACTTAAAAAAAAAAAAAAAAAAAAAAAAAAAAAAAAAAAAAAAAAAAAAAAAAAAGGTTAGGTTAGGTTAAGGTTAGGTTAGGTTAGGTTAGGTTAGGTTACACAGGAGTTGGACCGAGCGGTGAAGCGCCTCAGGGCTCGTAATACGGCGCCAGGCCCTGACGGGATTCCAGGTCGGGCCTTGGCGCTGGCTCTATCCGCCGGCTTGGGGGACAGGCTGAAGCGGCTGTTCGACAGCTGCCTATGCTTCAGCGTGTTCCCCAAGGAGTGGAAGGAGGCAAGGTTGGTCCTCTTGAAGAAGGACGGCAGGGCCGCAGACTCTCCCTCTGCGTACCGCCCCATTTGCCTGCTGGACGAGGTCGGCAAATTATTCGAAAGAATAATTGCCGATCGTCTCTGCACACATCTGCGGCAGGAAGGTCCCGACCTGTCGGATGACCAGTTCGGTTTCCGGCGGGCCCGCTCGACAGTTGACGCTATCCTTC
>CAVLYT010000012.1:0-18807 GCA_963675405.1 Cosmorhoe ocellata
AGTTTTGACACTAAATAAATTCATAAAAAATTTTCTATCGTGTGGATTCTTCCTCTGCTGCACCTAAAACGCTGCCCTTCAGCACCCCTGCAAGCACCTGTAACAAAAAGGGAACAATTAGCACATAGAAAATCAAAAGATTGCCTTAACAGTTTTCAAAAAGTCTTCATACCTGATCGGTATTTCCCCATACAATATTGAAATTACATATTAAATTTTTCAAAGTAACACTTTTAGTGGACCAAGATTGTACCTACTGTGTCGCAAACGCTGAAAAACTACTAGCGAGACCCACCGGTCACTTATTTTTCACAGTTTTGTGCATTTTGGACCCTAACTTAGAGATTTTCTAAAGTTTTGACACTAAATAAATTCATAAAAAATTTTCTATCGTGTGGATTCTTCCTCTGCTGCACCTAAAACGCTGCCCTTCAGCACCCCTGCAAGCACCTGTAACAAAAAGGGAACAATTAGCACATAGAAAATCAAAAGATTGCCTTAACAGTTTTCAAAAAGTCTTCATACCTGATCGGTATTTCCCCATACAATATTGAAATTACATATTAAATTTTTCAAAGTAACACTTTTAGTGGACCAAGATTGTACCTACTGTGTCGCAAACGCTGAAAAACTACTAGCGAGACCCACCGGTCACTTATTTTTCACAGTTTTGTGCATTTTGGACCCTAACTTAGAGATTTTCTAAAGTTTTGACACTAAATAAATTCATAAAAAATTTTCTATCGTGTGGATTCTTCCTCTGCTGCACCTAAAACGCTGCCCTTCAGCACCCCTGCAAGCACCTGTAACAAAAAGGGAACAATTAGCACATAGAAAATCAAAAGATTGCCTTAACAGTTTTCAAAAAGTCTTCATACCTGATCGGTATTTCCCCATACAATATTGAAATTACATATTAAATTTTTCAAAGTAACACTTTTAGTGGACCAAGATTGTACCTACTGTGTCGCAAACGCTGAAAAACTACTAGCGAGACCCACCGGTCACTTATTTTTCACAGTTTTGTGCATTTTGGACCCTAACTTAGAGATTTTCTAAAGTTTTGACACTAAATAAATTCATAAAAAATTTTCTATCGTGTGGATTCTTCCTCTGCTGCACCTAAAACGCTGCCCTTCAGCACCCCTGCAAGCACCTGTAACAAAAAGGGAACAATTAGCACATAGAAAATCAAAAGATTGCCTTAACAGTTTTCAAAAAGTCTTCATACCTGATCGGTATTTCCCCATACAATATTGAAATTACATATTAAATTTTTCAAAGTAACACTTTTAGTGGACCAAGATTGTACCTACTGTGTCGCAAACGCTGAAAAACTACTAGCGAGACCCACCGGTCACTTATTTTTCACAGTTTTGTGCATTTTGGACCCTAACTTAGAGATTTTCTAAAGTTTTGACACTAAATAAATTCATAAAAAATTTTCTATCGTGTGGATTCTTCCTCTGCTGCACCTAAAACGCTGCCCTTCAGCACCCCTGCAAGCACCTGTAACAAAAAGGGAACAATTAGCACATAGAAAATCAAAAGATTGCCTTAACAGTTTTCAAAAAGTCTTCATACCTGATCGGTATTTCCCCATACAATATTGAAATTACATATTAAATTTTTCAAAGTAACACTTTTAGTGGACCAAGATTGTACCTACTGTGTCGCAAACGCTGAAAAACTACTAGCGAGACCCACCGGTCACTTATTTTTCACAGTTTTGTGCATTTTGGACCCTAACTTAGAGATTTTCTAAAGTTTTGACACTAAATAAATTCATAAAAAATTTTCTATCGTGTGGATTCTTCCTCTGCTGCACCTAAAACGCTGCCCTTCAGCACCCCTGCAAGCACCTGTAACAAAAAGGGAACAATTAGCACATAGAAAATCAAAAGATTGCCTTAACAGTTTTCAAAAAGTCTTCATACCTGATCGGTATTTCCCCATACAATATTGAAATTACATATTAAATTTTTCAAAGTAACACTTTTAGTGGACCAAGATTGTACCTACTGTGTCGCAAACGCTGAAAAACTACTAGCGAGACCCACCGGTCACTTATTTTTCACAGTTTTGTGCATTTTGGACCCTAACTTAGAGATTTTCTAAAGTTTTGACACTAAATAAATTCATAAAAAATTTTCTATCGTGTGGATTCTTCCTCTGCTGCACCTAAAACGCTGCCCTTCAGCACCCCTGCAAGCACCTGTAACAAAAAGGGAACAATTAGCACATAGAAAATCAAAAGATTGCCTTAACAGTTTTCAAAAAGTCTTCATACCTGATCGGTATTTCCCCATACAATATTGAAATTACATATTAAATTTTTCAAAGTAACACTTTTAGTGGACCAAGATTGTACCTACTGTGTCGCAAACGCTGAAAAACTACTAGCGAGACCCACCGGTCACTTATTTTTCACAGTTTTGTGCATTTTGGACCCTAACTTAGAGATTTTCTAAAGTTTTGACACTAAATAAATTCATAAAAAATTTTCTATCGTGTGGATTCTTCCTCTGCTGCACCTAAAACGCTGCCCTTCAGCACCCCTGCAAGCACCTGTAACAAAAAGGGAACAATTAGCACATAGAAAATCAAAAGATTGCCTTAACAGTTTTCAAAAAGTCTTCATACCTGATCGGTATTTCCCCATACAATATTGAAATTACATATTAAATTTTTCAAAGTAACACTTTTAGTGGACCAAGATTGTACCTACTGTGTCGCAAACGCTGAAAAACTACTAGCGAGACCCACCGGTCACTTATTTTTCACAGTTTTGTGCATTTTGGACCCTAACTTAGAGATTTTCTAAAGTTTTGACACTAAATAAATTCATAAAAAATTTTCTATCGTGTGGATTCTTCCTCTGCTGCACCTAAAACGCTGCCCTTCAGCACCCCTGCAAGCACCTGTAACAAAAAGGGAACAATTAGCACATAGAAAATCAAAAGATTGCCTTAACAGTTTTCAAAAAGTCTTCATACCTGATCGGTATTTCCCCATACAATATTGAAATTACATATTAAATTTTTCAAAGTAACACTTTTAGTGGACCAAGATTGTACCTACTGTGTCGCAAACGCTGAAAAACTACTAGCGAGACCCACCGGTCACTTATTTTTCACAGTTTTGTGCATTTTGGACCCTAACTTAGAGATTTTCTAAAGTTTTGACACTAAATAAATTCATAAAAAATTTTCTATCGTGTGGATTCTTCCTCTGCTGCACCTAAAACGCTGCCCTTCAGCACCCCTGCAAGCACCTGTAACAAAAAGGGAACAATTAGCACATAGAAAATCAAAAGATTGCCTTAACAGTTTTCAAAAAGTCTTCATACCTGATCGGTATTTCCCCATACAATATTGAAATTACATATTAAATTTTTCAAAGTAACACTTTTAGTGGACCAAGATTGTACCTACTGTGTCGCAAACGCTGAAAAACTACTAGCGAGACCCACCGGTCACTTATTTTTCACAGTTTTGTGCATTTTGGACCCTAACTTAGAGATTTTCTAAAGTTTTGACACTAAATAAATTCATAAAAAATTTTCTATCGTGTGGATTCTTCCTCTGCTGCACCTAAAACGCTGCCCTTCAGCACCCCTGCAAGCACCTGTAACAAAAAGGGAACAATTAGCACATAGAAAATCAAAAGATTGCCTTAACAGTTTTCAAAAAGTCTTCATACCTGATCGGTATTTCCCCATACAATATTGAAATTACATATTAAATTTTTCAAAGTAACACTTTTAGTGGACCAAGATTGTACCTACTGTGTCGCAAACGCTGAAAAACTACTAGCGAGACCCACCGGTCACTTATTTTTCACAGTTTTGTGCATTTTGGACCCTAACTTAGAGATTTTCTAAAGTTTTGACACTAAATAAATTCATAAAAAATTTTCTATCGTGTGGATTCTTCCTCTGCTGCACCTAAAACGCTGCCCTTCAGCACCCCTGCAAGCACCTGTAACAAAAAGGGAACAATTAGCACATAGAAAATCAAAAGATTGCCTTAACAGTTTTCAAAAAGTCTTCATACCTGATCGGTATTTCCCCATACAATATTGAAATTACATATTAAATTTTTCAAAGTAACACTTTTAGTGGACCAAGATTGTACCTACTGTGTCGCAAACGCTGAAAAACTACTAGCGAGACCCACCGGTCACTTATTTTTCACAGTTTTGTGCATTTTGGACCCTAACTTAGAGATTTTCTAAAGTTTTGACACTAAATAAATTCATAAAAAATTTTCTATCGTGTGGATTCTTCCTCTGCTGCACCTAAAACGCTGCCCTTCAGCACCCCTGCAAGCACCTGTAACAAAAAGGGAACAATTAGCACATAGAAAATCAAAAGATTGCCTTAACAGTTTTCAAAAAGTCTTCAT
Source organism: Cosmorhoe ocellata (assembly GCA_963675405.1). Classification (NCBI taxonomy): domain Eukaryota; kingdom Metazoa; phylum Arthropoda; class Insecta; order Lepidoptera; family Geometridae; genus Cosmorhoe; species Cosmorhoe ocellata. The sequence continues at coordinate 4,407 of CAVLYT010000012.1, forward strand.
ACCTGATCGGTATTTCCCCATACAATATTGAAATTACATATTAAATTTTTCAAAGTAACACTTTTAGTGGACCAAGATTGTACCTACTGTGTCGCAAACGCTGAAAAACTACTAGCGAGACCCACCGGTCACTTATTTTTCACAGTTTTGTGCATTTTGGACCCTAACTTAGAGATTTTCTAAAGTTTTGACACTAAATAAATTCATAAAAAATTTTCTATCGTGTGGATTCTTCCTCTGCTGCACCTAAAACGCTGCCCTTCAGCACCCCTGCAAGCACCTGTAACAAAAAGGGAACAATTAGCACATAGAAAATCAAAAGATTGCCTTAACAGTTTTCAAAAAGTCTTCATACCTGATCGGTATTTCCCCATACAATATTGAAATTACATATTAAATTTTTCAAAGTAACACTTTTAGTGGACCAAGATTGTACCTACTGTGTCGCAAACGCTGAAAAACTACTAGCGAGACCCACCGGTCACTTATTTTTCACAGTTTTGTGCATTTTGGACCCTAACTTAGAGATTTTCTAAAGTTTTGACACTAAATAAATTCATAAAAAATTTTCTATCGTGTGGATTCTTCCTCTGCTGCACCTAAAACGCTGCCCTTCAGCACCCCTGCAAGCACCTGTAACAAAAAGGGAACAATTAGCACATAGAAAATCAAAAGATTGCCTTAACAGTTTTCAAAAAGTCTTCATACCTGATCGGTATTTCCCCATACAATATTGAAATTACATATTAAATTTTTCAAAGTAACACTTTTAGTGGACCAAGATTGTACCTACTGTGTCGCAAACGCTGAAAAACTACTAGCGAGACCCACCGGTCACTTATTTTTCACAGTTTTGTGCATTTTGGACCCTAACTTAGAGATTTTCTAAAGTTTTGACACTAAATAAATTCATAAAAAATTTTCTATCGTGTGGATTCTTCCTCTGCTGCACCTAAAACGCTGCCCTTCAGCACCCCTGCAAGCACCTGTAACAAAAAGGGAACAATTAGCACATAGAAAATCAAAAGATTGCCTTAACAGTTTTCAAAAAGTCTTCATACCTGATCGGTATTTCCCCATACAATATTGAAATTACATATTAAATTTTTCAAAGTAACACTTTTAGTGGACCAAGATTGTACCTACTGTGTCGCAAACGCTGAAAAACTACTAGCGAGACCCACCGGTCACTTATTTTTCACAGTTTTGTGCATTTTGGACCCTAACTTAGAGATTTTCTAAAGTTTTGACACTAAATAAATTCATAAAAAATTTTCTATCGTGTGGATTCTTCCTCTGCTGCACCTAAAACGCTGCCCTTCAGCACCCCTGCAAGCACCTGTAACAAAAAGGGAACAATTAGCACATAGAAAATCAAAAGATTGCCTTAACAGTTTTCAAAAAGTCTTCATACCTGATCGGTATTTCCCCATACAATATTGAAATTACATATTAAATTTTTCAAAGTAACACTTTTAGTGGACCAAGATTGTACCTACTGTGTCGCAAACGCTGAAAAACTACTAGCGAGACCCACCGGTCACTTATTTTTCACAGTTTTGTGCATTTTGGACCCTAACTTAGAGATTTTCTAAAGTTTTGACACTAAATAAATTCATAAAAAATTTTCTATCGTGTGGATTCTTCCTCTGCTGCACCTAAAACGCTGCCCTTCAGCACCCCTGCAAGCACCTGTAACAAAAAGGGAACAATTAGCACATAGAAAATCAAAAGATTGCCTTAACAGTTTTCAAAAAGTCTTCATACCTGATCGGTATTTCCCCATACAATATTGAAATTACATATTAAATTTTTCAAAGTAACACTTTTAGTGGACCAAGATTGTACCTACTGTGTCGCAAACGCTGAAAAACTACTAGCGAGACCCACCGGTCACTTATTTTTCACAGTTTTGTGCATTTTGGACCCTAACTTAGAGATTTTCTAAAGTTTTGACACTAAATAAATTCATAAAAAATTTTCTATCGTGTGGATTCTTCCTCTGCTGCACCTAAAACGCTGCCCTTCAGCACCCCTGCAAGCACCTGTAACAAAAAGGGAACAATTAGCACATAGAAAATCAAAAGATTGCCTTAACAGTTTTCAAAAAGTCTTCATACCTGATCGGTATTTCCCCATACAATATTGAAATTACATATTAAATTTTTCAAAGTAACACTTTTAGTGGACCAAGATTGTACCTACTGTGTCGCAAACGCTGAAAAACTACTAGCGAGACCCACCGGTCACTTATTTTTCACAGTTTTGTGCATTTTGGACCCTAACTTAGAGATTTTCTAAAGTTTTGACACTAAATAAATTCATAAAAAATTTTCTATCGTGTGGATTCTTCCTCTGCTGCACCTAAAACGCTGCCCTTCAGCACCCCTGCAAGCACCTGTAACAAAAAGGGAACAATTAGCACATAGAAAATCAAAAGATTGCCTTAACAGTTTTCAAAAAGTCTTCATACCTGATCGGTATTTCCCCATACAATATTGAAATTACATATTAAATTTTTCAAAGTAACACTTTTAGTGGACCAAGATTGTACCTACTGTGTCGCAAACGCTGAAAAACTACTAGCGAGACCCACCGGTCACTTATTTTTCACAGTTTTGTGCATTTTGGACCCTAACTTAGAGATTTTCTAAAGTTTTGACACTAAATAAATTCATAAAAAATTTTCTATCGTGTGGATTCTTCCTCTGCTGCACCTAAAACGCTGCCCTTCAGCACCCCTGCAAGCACCTGTAACAAAAAGGGAACAATTAGCACATAGAAAATCAAAAGATTGCCTTAACAGTTTTCAAAAAGTCTTCATACCTGATCGGTATTTCCCCATACAATATTGAAATTACATATTAAATTTTTCAAAGTAACACTTTTAGTGGACCAAGATTGTACCTACTGTGTCGCAAACGCTGAAAAACTACTAGCGAGACCCACCGGTCACTTATTTTTCACAGTTTTGTGCATTTTGGACCCTAACTTAGAGATTTTCTAAAGTTTTGACACTAAATAAATTCATAAAAAATTTTCTATCGTGTGGATTCTTCCTCTGCTGCACCTAAAACGCTGCCCTTCAGCACCCCTGCAAGCACCTGTAACAAAAAGGGAACAATTAGCACATAGAAAATCAAAAGATTGCCTTAACAGTTTTCAAAAAGTCTTCATACCTGATCGGTATTTCCCCATACAATATTGAAATTACATATTAAATTTTTCAAAGTAACACTTTTAGTGGACCAAGATTGTACCTACTGTGTCGCAAACGCTGAAAAACTACTAGCGAGACCCACCGGTCACTTATTTTTCACAGTTTTGTGCATTTTGGACCCTAACTTAGAGATTTTCTAAAGTTTTGACACTAAATAAATTCATAAAAAATTTTCTATCGTGTGGATTCTTCCTCTGCTGCACCTAAAACGCTGCCCTTCAGCACCCCTGCAAGCACCTGTAACAAAAAGGGAACAATTAGCACATAGAAAATCAAAAGATTGCCTTAACAGTTTTCAAAAAGTCTTCATACCTGATCGGTATTTCCCCATACAATATTGAAATTACATATTAAATTTTTCAAAGTAACACTTTTAGTGGACCAAGATTGTACCTACTGTGTCGCAAACGCTGAAAAACTACTAGCGAGACCCACCGGTCACTTATTTTTCACAGTTTTGTGCATTTTGGACCCTAACTTAGAGATTTTCTAAAGTTTTGACACTAAATAAATTCATAAAAAATTTTCTATCGTGTGGATTCTTCCTCTGCTGCACCTAAAACGCTGCCCTTCAGCACCCCTGCAAGCACCTGTAACAAAAAGGGAACAATTAGCACATAGAAAATCAAAAGATTGCCTTAACAGTTTTCAAAAAGTCTTCATACCTGATCGGTATTTCCCCATACAATATTGAAATTACATATTAAATTTTTCAAAGTAACACTTTTAGTGGACCAAGATTGTACCTACTGTGTCGCAAACGCTGAAAAACTACTAGCGAGACCCACCGGTCACTTATTTTTCACAGTTTTGTGCATTTTGGACCCTAACTTAGAGATTTTCTAAAGTTTTGACACTAAATAAATTCATAAAAAATTTTCTATCGTGTGGATTCTTCCTCTGCTGCACCTAAAACGCTGCCCTTCAGCACCCCTGCAAGCACCTGTAACAAAAAGGGAACAATTAGCACATAGAAAATCAAAAGATTGCCTTAACAGTTTTCAAAAAGTCTTCATACCTGATCGGTATTTCCCCATACAATATTGAAATTACATATTAAATTTTTCAAAGTAACACTTTTAGTGGACCAAGATTGTACCTACTGTGTCGCAAACGCTGAAAAACTACTAGCGAGACCCACCGGTCACTTATTTTTCACAGTTTTGTGCATTTTGGACCCTAACTTAGAGATTTTCTAAAGTTTTGACACTAAATAAATTCATAAAAAATTTTCTATCGTGTGGATTCTTCCTCTGCTGCACCTAAAACGCTGCCCTTCAGCACCCCTGCAAGCACCTGTAACAAAAAGGGAACAATTAGCACATAGAAAATCAAAAGATTGCCTTAACAGTTTTCAAAAAGTCTTCATACCTGATCGGTATTTCCCCATACAATATTGAAATTACATATTAAATTTTTCAAAGTAACACTTTTAGTGGACCAAGATTGTACCTACTGTGTCGCAAACGCTGAAAAACTACTAGCGAGACCCACCGGTCACTTATTTTTCACAGTTTTGTGCATTTTGGACCCTAACTTAGAGATTTTCTAAAGTTTTGACACTAAATAAATTCATAAAAAATTTTCTATCGTGTGGATTCTTCCTCTGCTGCACCTAAAACGCTGCCCTTCAGCACCCCTGCAAGCACCTGTAACAAAAAGGGAACAATTAGCACATAGAAAATCAAAAGATTGCCTTAACAGTTTTCAAAAAGTCTTCATACCTGATCGGTATTTCCCCATACAATATTGAAATTACATATTAAATTTTTCAAAGTAACACTTTTAGTGGACCAAGATTGTACCTACTGTGTCGCAAACGCTGAAAAACTACTAGCGAGACCCACCGGTCACTTATTTTTCACAGTTTTGTGCATTTTGGACCCTAACTTAGAGATTTTCTAAAGTTTTGACACTAAATAAATTCATAAAAAATTTTCTATCGTGTGGATTCTTCCTCTGCTGCACCTAAAACGCTGCCCTTCAGCACCCCTGCAAGCACCTGTAACAAAAAGGGAACAATTAGCACATAGAAAATCAAAAGATTGCCTTAACAGTTTTCAAAAAGTCTTCATACCTGATCGGTATTTCCCCATACAATATTGAAATTACATATTAAATTTTTCAAAGTAACACTTTTAGTGGACCAAGATTGTACCTACTGTGTCGCAAACGCTGAAAAACTACTAGCGAGACCCACCGGTCACTTATTTTTCACAGTTTTGTGCATTTTGGACCCTAACTTAGAGATTTTCTAAAGTTTTGACACTAAATAAATTCATAAAAAATTTTCTATCGTGTGGATTCTTCCTCTGCTGCACCTAAAACGCTGCCCTTCAGCACCCCTGCAAGCACCTGTAACAAAAAGGGAACAATTAGCACATAGAAAATCAAAAGATTGCCTTAACAGTTTTCAAAAAGTCTTCATACCTGATCGGTATTTCCCCATACAATATTGAAATTACATATTAAATTTTTCAAAGTAACACTTTTAGTGGACCAAGATTGTACCTACTGTGTCGCAAACGCTGAAAAACTACTAGCGAGACCCACCGGTCACTTATTTTTCACAGTTTTGTGCATTTTGGACCCTAACTTAGAGATTTTCTAAAGTTTTGACACTAAATAAATTCATAAAAAATTTTCTATCGTGTGGATTCTTCCTCTGCTGCACCTAAAACGCTGCCCTTCAGCACCCCTGCAAGCACCTGTAACAAAAAGGGAACAATTAGCACATAGAAAATCAAAAGATTGCCTTAACAGTTTTCAAAAAGTCTTCATACCTGATCGGTATTTCCCCATACAATATTGAAATTACATATTAAATTTTTCAAAGTAACACTTTTAGTGGACCAAGATTGTACCTACTGTGTCGCAAACGCTGAAAAACTACTAGCGAGACCCACCGGTCACTTATTTTTCACAGTTTTGTGCATTTTGGACCCTAACTTAGAGATTTTCTAAAGTTTTGACACTAAATAAATTCATAAAAAATTTTCTATCGTGTGGATTCTTCCTCTGCTGCACCTAAAACGCTGCCCTTCAGCACCCCTGCAAGCACCTGTAACAAAAAGGGAACAATTAGCACATAGAAAATCAAAAGATTGCCTTAACAGTTTTCAAAAAGTCTTCATACCTGATCGGTATTTCCCCATACAATATTGAAATTACATATTAAATTTTTCAAAGTAACACTTTTAGTGGACCAAGATTGTACCTACTGTGTCGCAAACGCTGAAAAACTACTAGCGAGACCCACCGGTCACTTATTTTTCACAGTTTTGTGCATTTTGGACCCTAACTTAGAGATTTTCTAAAGTTTTGACACTAAATAAATTCATAAAAAATTTTCTATCGTGTGGATTCTTCCTCTGCTGCACCTAAAACGCTGCCCTTCAGCACCCCTGCAAGCACCTGTAACAAAAAGGGAACAATTAGCACATAGAAAATCAAAAGATTGCCTTAACAGTTTTCAAAAAGTCTTCATACCTGATCGGTATTTCCCCATACAATATTGAAATTACATATTAAATTTTTCAAAGTAACACTTTTAGTGGACCAAGATTGTACCTACTGTGTCGCAAACGCTGAAAAACTACTAGCGAGACCCACCGGTCACTTATTTTTCACAGTTTTGTGCATTTTGGACCCTAACTTAGAGATTTTCTAAAGTTTTGACACTAAATAAATTCATAAAAAATTTTCTATCGTGTGGATTCTTCCTCTGCTGCACCTAAAACGCTGCCCTTCAGCACCCCTGCAAGCACCTGTAACAAAAAGGGAACAATTAGCACATAGAAAATCAAAAGATTGCCTTAACAGTTTTCAAAAAGTCTTCATACCTGATCGGTATTTCCCCATACAATATTGAAATTACATATTAAATTTTTCAAAGTAACACTTTTAGTGGACCAAGATTGTACCTACTGTGTCGCAAACGCTGAAAAACTACTAGCGAGACCCACCGGTCACTTATTTTTCACAGTTTTGTGCATTTTGGACCCTAACTTAGAGATTTTCTAAAGTTTTGACACTAAATAAATTCATAAAAAATTTTCTATCGTGTGGATTCTTCCTCTGCTGCACCTAAAACGCTGCCCTTCAGCACCCCTGCAAGCACCTGTAACAAAAAGGGAACAATTAGCACATAGAAAATCAAAAGATTGCCTTAACAGTTTTCAAAAAGTCTTCATACCTGATCGGTATTTCCCCATACAATATTGAAATTACATATTAAATTTTTCAAAGTAACACTTTTAGTGGACCAAGATTGTACCTACTGTGTCGCAAACGCTGAAAAACTACTAGCGAGACCCACCGGTCACTTATTTTTCACAGTTTTGTGCATTTTGGACCCTAACTTAGAGATTTTCTAAAGTTTTGACACTAAATAAATTCATAAAAAATTTTCTATCGTGTGGATTCTTCCTCTGCTGCACCTAAAACGCTGCCCTTCAGCACCCCTGCAAGCACCTGTAACAAAAAGGGAACAATTAGCACATAGAAAATCAAAAGATTGCCTTAACAGTTTTCAAAAAGTCTTCATACCTGATCGGTATTTCCCCATACAATATTGAAATTACATATTAAATTTTTCAAAGTAACACTTTTAGTGGACCAAGATTGTACCTACTGTGTCGCAAACGCTGAAAAACTACTAGCGAGACCCACCGGTCACTTATTTTTCACAGTTTTGTGCATTTTGGACCCTAACTTAGAGATTTTCTAAAGTTTTGACACTAAATAAATTCATAAAAAATTTTCTATCGTGTGGATTCTTCCTCTGCTGCACCTAAAACGCTGCCCTTCAGCACCCCTGCAAGCACCTGTAACAAAAAGGGAACAATTAGCACATAGAAAATCAAAAGATTGCCTTAACAGTTTTCAAAAAGTCTTCATACGCTGATCGGTATTTCCCCATACAATATTGAAATTACATATTAAATTTTTCAAAGTAACACTTTTAGTGGACCAAGATTGTACCTACTGTGTCGCAAACGCTGAAAAACTACTAGCGAGACCCACCGGTCACTTATTTTTCACAGTTTTGTGCATTTTGGACCCTAACTTAGAGATTTTCTAAAGTTTTGACACTAAATAAATTCATAAAAAATTTTCTATCGTGTGGATTCTTCCTCTGCTGCACCTAAAACGCTGCCCTTCAGCACCCCTGCAAGCACCTGTAACAAAAAGGGAACAATTAGCACATAGAAAATCAAAAGATTGCCTTAACAGTTTTCAAAAAGTCTTCATACCTGATCGGTATTTCCCCATACAATATTGAAATTACATATTAAATTTTTCAAAGTAACACTTTTAGTGGACCAAGATTGTACCTACTGTGTCGCAAACGCTGAAAAACTACTAGCGAGACCCACCGGTCACTTATTTTTCACAGTTTTGTGCATTTTGGACCCTAACTTAGAGATTTTCTAAAGTTTTGACACTAAATAAATTCATAAAAAATTTTCTATCGTGTGGATTCTTCCTCTGCTGCACCTAAAACGCTGCCCTTCAGCACCCCTGCAAGCACCTGTAACAAAAAGGGAACAATTAGCACATAGAAAATCAAAAGATTGCCTTAACAGTTTTCAAAAAGTCTTCATACCTGATCGGTATTTCCCCATACAATATTGAAATTACATATTAAATTTTTCAAAGTAACACTTTTAGTGGACCAAGATTGTACCTACTGTGTCGCAAACGCTGAAAAACTACTAGCGAGACCCACCGGTCACTTATTTTTCACAGTTTTGTGCATTTTGGACCCTAACTTAGAGATTTTCTAAAGTTTTGACACTAAATAAATTCATAAAAAATTTTCTATCGTGTGGATTCTTCCTCTGCTGCACCTAAAACGCTGCCCTTCAGCACCCCTGCAAGCACCTGTAACAAAAAGGGAACAATTAGCACATAGAAAATCAAAAGATTGCCTTAACAGTTTTCAAAAAGTCTTCATACCTGATCGGTATTTCCCCATACAATATTGAAATTACATATTAAATTTTTCAAAGTAACACTTTTAGTGGACCAAGATTGTACCTACTGTGTCGCAAACGCTGAAAAACTACTAGCGAGACCCACCGGTCACTTATTTTTCACAGTTTTGTGCATTTTGGACCCTAACTTAGAGATTTTCTAAAGTTTTGACACTAAATAAATTCATAAAAAATTTTCTATCGTGTGGATTCTTCCTCTGCTGCACCTAAAACGCTGCCCTTCAGCACCCCTGCAAGCACCTGTAACAAAAAGGGAACAATTAGCACATAGAAAATCAAAAGATTGCCTTAACAGTTTTCAAAAAGTCTTCATACCTGATCGGTATTTCCCCATACAATATTGAAATTACATATTAAATTTTTCAAAGTAACACTTTTAGTGGACCAAGATTGTACCTACTGTGTCGCAAACGCTGAAAAACTACTAGCGAGACCCACCGGTCACTTATTTTTCACAGTTTTGTGCATTTTGGACCCTAACTTAGAGATTTTCTAAAGTTTTGACACTAAATAAATTCATAAAAAATTTTCTATCGTGTGGATTCTTCCTCTGCTGCACCTAAAACGCTGCCCTTCAGCACCCCTGCAAGCACCTGTAACAAAAAGGGAACAATTAGCACATAGAAAATCAAAAGATTGCCTTAACAGTTTTCAAAAAGTCTTCATACCTGATCGGTATTTCCCCATACAATATTGAAATTACATATTAAATTTTTCAAAGTAACACTTTTAGTGGACCAAGATTGTACCTACTGTGTCGCAAACGCTGAAAAACTACTAGCGAGACCCACCGGTCACTTATTTTTCACAGTTTTGTGCATTTTGGACCCTAACTTAGAGATTTTCTAAAGTTTTGACACTAAATAAATTCATAAAAAATTTTCTATCGTGTGGATTCTTCCTCTGCTGCACCTAAAACGCTGCCCTTCAGCACCCCTGCAAGCACCTGTAACAAAAAGGGAACAATTAGCACATAGAAAATCAAAAGATTGCCTTAACAGTTTTCAAAAAGTCTTCATACCTGATCGGTATTTCCCCATACAATATTGAAATTACATATTAAATTTTTCAAAGTAACACTTTTAGTGGACCAAGATTGTACCTACTGTGTCGCAAACGCTGAAAAACTACTAGCGAGACCCACCGGTCACTTATTTTTCACAGTTTTGTGCATTTTGGACCCTAACTTAGAGATTTTCTAAAGTTTTGACACTAAATAAATTCATAAAAAATTTTCTATCGTGTGGATTCTTCCTCTGCTGCACCTAAAACGCTGCCCTTCAGCACCCCTGCAAGCACCTGTAACAAAAAGGGAACAATTAGCACATAGAAAATCAAAAGATTGCCTTAACAGTTTTCAAAAAGTCTTCATACCTGATCGGTATTTCCCCATACAATATTGAAATTACATATTAAATTTTTCAAAGTAACACTTTTAGTGGACCAAGATTGTACCTACTGTGTCGCAAACGCTGAAAAACTACTAGCGAGACCCACCGGTCACTTATTTTTCACAGTTTTGTGCATTTTGGACCCTAACTTAGAGATTTTCTAAAGTTTTGACACTAAATAAATTCATAAAAAATTTTCTATCGTGTGGATTCTTCCTCTGCTGCACCTAAAACGCTGCCCTTCAGCACCCCTGCAAGCACCTGTAACAAAAAGGGAACAATTAGCACATAGAAAATCAAAAGATTGCCTTAACAGTTTTCAAAAAGTCTTCATACCTGATCGGTATTTCCCCATACAATATTGAAATTACATATTAAATTTTTCAAAGTAACACTTTTAGTGGACCAAGATTGTACCTACTGTGTCGCAAACGCTGAAAAACTACTAGCGAGACCCACCGGTCACTTATTTTTCACAGTTTTGTGCATTTTGGACCCTAACTTAGAGATTTTCTAAAGTTTTGACACTAAATAAATTCATAAAAAATTTTCTATCGTGTGGATTCTTCCTCTGCTGCACCTAAAACGCTGCCCTTCAGCACCCCTGCAAGCACCTGTAACAAAAAGGGAACAATTAGCACATAGAAAATCAAAAGATTGCCTTAACAGTTTTCAAAAAGTCTTCATACCTGATCGGTATTTCCCCATACAATATTGAAATTACATATTAAATTTTTCAAAGTAACACTTTTAGTGGACCAAGATTGTACCTACTGTGTCGCAAACGCTGAAAAACTACTAGCGAGACCCACCGGTCACTTATTTTTCACAGTTTTGTGCATTTTGGACCCTAACTTAGAGATTTTCTAAAGTTTTGACACTAAATAAATTCATAAAAAATTTTCTATCGTGTGGATTCTTCCTCTGCTGCACCTAAAACGCTGCCCTTCAGCACCCCTGCAAGCACCTGTAACAAAAAGGGAACAATTAGCACATAGAAAATCAAAAGATTGCCTTAACAGTTTTCAAAAAGTCTTCATACCTGATCGGTATTTCCCCATACAATATTGAAATTACATATTAAATTTTTCAAAGTAACACTTTTAGTGGACCAAGATTGTACCTACTGTGTCGCAAACGCTGAAAAACTACTAGCGAGACCCACCGGTCACTTATTTTTCACAGTTTTGTGCATTTTGGACCCTAACTTAGAGATTTTCTAAAGTTTTGACACTAAATAAATTCATAAAAAATTTTCTATCGTGTGGATTCTTCCTCTGCTGCACCTAAAACGCTGCCCTTCAGCACCCCTGCAAGCACCTGTAACAAAAAGGGAACAATTAGCACATAGAAAATCAAAAGATTGCCTTAACAGTTTTCAAAAAGTCTTCATACCTGATCGGTATTTCCCCATACAATATTGAAATTACATATTAAATTTTTCAAAGTAACACTTTTAGTGGACCAAGATTGTACCTACTGTGTCGCAAACGCTGAAAAACTACTAGCGAGACCCACCGGTCACTTATTTTTCACAGTTTTGTGCATTTTGGACCCTAACTTAGAGATTTTCTAAAGTTTTGACACTAAATAAATTCATAAAAAATTTTCTATCGTGTGGATTCTTCCTCTGCTGCACCTAAAACGCTGCCCTTCAGCACCCCTGCAAGCACCTGTAACAAAAAGGGAACAATTAGCACATAGAAAATCAAAAGATTGCCTTAACAGTTTTCAAAAAGTCTTCATACCTGATCGGTATTTCCCCATACAATATTGAAATTACATATTAAATTTTTCAAAGTAACACTTTTAGTGGACCAAGATTGTACCTACTGTGTCGCAAACGCTGAAAAACTACTAGCGAGACCCACCGGTCACTTATTTTTCACAGTTTTGTGCATTTTGGACCCTAACTTAGAGATTTTCTAAAGTTTTGACACTAAATAAATTCATAAAAAATTTTCTATCGTGTGGATTCTTCCTCTGCTGCACCTAAAACGCTGCCCTTCAGCACCCCTGCAAGCACCTGTAACAAAAAGGGAACAATTAGCACATAGAAAATCAAAAGATTGCCTTAACAGTTTTCAAAAAGTCTTCATACCTGATCGGTATTTCCCCATACAATATTGAAATTACATATTAAATTTTTCAAAGTAACACTTTTAGTGGACCAAGATTGTACCTACTGTGTCGCAAACGCTGAAAAACTACTAGCGAGACCCACCGGTCACTTATTTTTCACAGTTTTGTGCATTTTGGACCCTAACTTAGAGATTTTCTAAAGTTTTGACACTAAATAAATTCATAAAAAATTTTCTATCGTGTGGATTCTTCCTCTGCTGCACCTAAAACGCTGCCCTTCAGCACCCCTGCAAGCACCTGTAACAAAAAGGGAACAATTAGCACATAGAAAATCAAAAGATTGCCTTAACAGTTTTCAAAAAGTCTTCATACCTGATCGGTATTTCCCCATACAATATTGAAATTACATATTAAATTTTTCAAAGTAACACTTTTAGTGGACCAAGATTGTACCTACTGTGTCGCAAACGCTGAAAAACTACTAGCGAGACCCACCGGTCACTTATTTTTCACAGTTTTGTGCATTTTGGACCCTAACTTAGAGATTTTCTAAAGTTTTGACACTAAATAAATTCATAAAAAATTTTCTATCGTGTGGATTCTTCCTCTGCTGCACCTAAAACGCTGCCCTTCAGCACCCCTGCAAGCACCTGTAACAAAAAGGGAACAATTAGCACATAGAAAATCAAAAGATTGCCTTAACAGTTTTCAAAAAGTCTTCATACCTGATCGGTATTTCCCCATACAATATTGAAATTACATATTAAATTTTTCAAAGTAACACTTTTAGTGGACCAAGATTGTACCTACTGTGTCGCAAACGCTGAAAAACTACTAGCGAGACCCACCGGTCACTTATTTTTCACAGTTTTGTGCATTTTGGACCCTAACTTAGAGATTTTCTAAAGTTTTGACACTAAATAAATTCATAAAAAATTTTCTATCGTGTGGATTCTTCCTCTGCTGCACCTAAAACGCTGCCCTTCAGCACCCCTGCAAGCACCTGTAACAAAAAGGGAACAATTAGCACATAGAAAATCAAAAGATTGCCTTAACAGTTTTCAAAAAGTCTTCATACCTGATCGGTATTTCCCCATACAATATTGAAATTACATATTAAATTTTTCAAAGTAACACTTTTAGTGGACCAAGATTGTACCTACTGTGTCGCAAACGCTGAAAAACTACTAGCGAGACCCACCGGTCACTTATTTTTCACAGTTTTGTGCATTTTGGACCCTAACTTAGAGATTTTCTAAAGTTTTGACACTAAATAAATTCATAAAAAATTTTCTATCGTGTGGATTCTTCCTCTGCTGCACCTAAAACGCTGCCCTTCAGCACCCCTGCAAGCACCTGTCTACAAAAAGGGAACAATTAGCACATAGAAAATCAAAAGATTGCCTTAACAGTTTTCAAAAAGTCTTCATACCTGATCGGTATTTCCCCATACAATATTGAAATTACATATTAAATTTTTCAAAGTAACACTTTTAGTGGACCAAGATTGTACCTACTGTGTCGCAAACGCTGAAAAACTACTAGCGAGACCCACCGGTCACTTATTTTTCACAGTTTTGTGCATTTTGGACCCTAACTTAGAGATTTTCTAAAGTTTTGACACTAAATAAATTCATAAAAAATTTTCTATCGTGTGGATTCTTCCTCTGCTGCACCTAAAACGCTGCCCTTCAGCACCCCTGCAAGCA